>JAMQGT020002355.1:0-15000 GCA_024447675.2 Pterophyllum scalare | reverse complement strand
CAATTTAACACTGACAACCAGTTTAGAAAAAAAAGCAATTAACCTAACAAGACTGACTTTGAAAGAAAACCCATGCAGGTGGGCCCCAGCCCACCCGGAGAGTCAAACCAGGGGCATTCACGCTGTGTTAACCACTATACCTCTTCCAGAATCTTTATTACACTATTTGATGGAAATGTATTGGTAGAACCAACAGCTGAGCAGATATTAGACTCAGATTCACCAGGAGGCCATATACATGAATGATTATTTTTGCTTCAAACTGCTAGATGAGTAAATATGTACCTGTGTAGCATTTATATGCCAAAGTTGTGTTCACAACTTATTTATACTGCCCCCGAGTCATTATCATGTGTTGTGTTTTCTCATTTGCTGCTGCATCAGATACTAAGACAAACCTGCAGTCCATGTGTGGTTGGGAATTAAAAAACACAATACTTAGCCTGCTGAGAGGAGCAGAAATATTCTCAAGAAATACAAATTTTCTTTCTTCTACCTCCATCTCTCTCTCTACACCTAATTTTCTCTAACTAAAGTCAGTTAAGCTACGTGACATCGGGCAGTGTGCCCACTCTATCATGTTTAAAAATTACTGACTCTGTGTGTGTGTGTGTGTGTGTGTGTGTGTGTGTGTGTGTGTGTGTGTGTGTGTGTGTGTGTGTGTGTGTGTGTGTGTGTGTGTGTGTGTATTTGAGAAAGACAGAGACAGAATGAGGTTTGTCTTACTTTTCATAGCAGTGGGGAGTCATCTGGAAGATAATTATGTTGTGGTTTGCAAAGCTGAGCTCATGTTTTATACACAGCATTCTTCATGAGGCTAATAAGCTTCAGTGAAGCTTGTGGTGCAGTGCATATTCACACTAAAAGTGCTCAGACCGAGAGAGATGCAATGTAAAAGGCAAGGGAAATCAGAGTGATAATAAGCAGCAGTGTAGGATCTCCTTAGGGCTTTTCTGCACTGTGTGAGCTGCTTTCTGTCCCAGATCTGTAAAGGAAGCTAGCAGATGCTTAAAACCAGGGCTCTCATAAGTACACGTTTCTATGCAAATGCAGACCATCCAGGCATTTAGCACAGGAATTTAATCACAGCAACACATGCACTGCCTGCACTCAAGAACCAAGCTGTGAAATCCCACATCAACCCCACCACCACCCCTCCTGTTAGTGCATAGCTCGCTAACTACAAGAATAGAATTATTATGTCACTACCACAAGCCACCAATTAAAGTAAAATTCAGTAGCTACGAGGTCTATCTTCAGCCTTAGGGAAGCCCTTAGATTAGGTGTCACTCTGAAGAAAAGGACGATTCATTAATGGCATAATTGGGTCTCCATTTTGCACTGAGTCGATGTGAACTTTGACACAAGGTTTTGTGGAAATCACACTTCACTTCTCTTAACCCCAATCAGTCCCTTGCTCATACAGTGCTGTGCAAACGTTCGGGGCACTTTTCTTTTCCATTAGGCCAACTTGGATTGTGGGTGTAAAAATTCTAATTGAATTACAAATTAATTTGACAGCATAGCAGTGATCCCAGACATGCAAAGACTACTTTCAGCGACAAGAAGAAGAAGAAGAACAAGGAGTCCTGCAACAGACTTCAGACTAACTCAACACAACTCTGTCAGGTACTTTGTAAAACTTTGGCCAAGCATTTCTTGATAGAGGGTGGCCCCATAAAGTTTTTTTTTTTTTTAGTTTCTGTATAACATTAACTCATAAATAAGAACTGCTCAAACCGTTGTTATTGAAATTATCCTCAATTTAGGCAAAAAATTACGAGTGATATTTAAAAAAAAAAAACACTAGGCCACTTTAAAGGTTTGGCAGTCTCTTCTATACATCTGAATTAAATAATAATGCTGGTTAGCTTATGTCCTCCTCCAAATAATGGTAACTAGATTGCTGCCATTGTGTCAAGATGCTGGAAAGGCCTTCAGTAAGTGAGTGCCAAAGTTTAATGTATTTATTTCAGAAAAACTGCTGCTAAACTCTGTCACTGAATGGTAAAGAACGGTAGGAACTGGTGCTAGGTCCAAACACTGGTCTGCATTGGTGGCTGGTATGAAACATTAGCTTAGAAACTCAAGAAATGTCGCTCATAGGCTCAAGCTTATGTTCATGCAAACTGCAACACATTGTAACACAGCAACACATCATGCCAGGTGAGATTGCTGCTTTTCACTGTGTCACTCTCAGCAGCTGACAGACCTGCTCTTCAATATACGAGCCAGACAGTATACCAGAGCTGACTGGGAGACAGGTAAATGGTCTCAGAAGCATCAGAACTTTTTTATATTTTATAACATAAATGAAACTGAAGCAGAAACAGGAGAGCAGAAATTGCAAAAGGCAAAGAGAGATATAACAAAGGGCTGAATGAAGAGCTTTGGCTGAGCTTTACTGCTGCATTTCTGTTCCAGTGCAGGTTGCACTCTCTTCTCATCAGTTGACCTTCAGAACATGAACATTGACTGGCAATCCCTGTGGGTGTGTAAACACCATCTTAAGAGAAACCACAGGTAGAATGTTGGCCCCAATATATATATATATATATATATATATATATATATATATATATATATATATATAGATAGATAGATAGATAGATAGATAGATAGATAGATAGATAGATAGATAGATAGATAGATATTTTTTTCCTGTGGTGTCAAACTGCCTCACCAGTCTTGCATTTCCCAAAGGCCAATCTCTCTCACAAAACAAATGTGCTGCAAGTTGCACATCAAATGTAGTGAGCAAAGTGAACATGGTGACAGACATAACCCAAGGACTGTCAATAATGTGTAGTAGAAGCTAAACCCATTTGGTGAATGTTCAGAAAGGCTTCTAATGGAAAAAATAAATAAATAAAAGAATGCAAATCTCTAACACAGACAGGTTCATAAGAATCTATTTTATATGAAAAAAAATCCTTCCGTCAAATCATTCATGCTTCTCCCTGCCTTGAATTAAAGACATTTCAATTCCTATCATTTTCCCTCTTTTTCCCCTGATCCAGTGCCCACTCAGCACTCTCTGTTTGTCACTGGCCCTGATAATAATACGATGTCAAAAGCAGGGGTTGCATCCTGTAATAAGGGGTATTAACCCAGAGGGAACGACTATCATCATGGTTTCGAGGTTTTAGCGCATGGACATAATGACAAAGGGAGAACTGCACATAAGAGCCAACAGGAAGGCTCTTCTCCTGAATAGGAATCTGAGTCACACAACATCTGTACAAAGGATTTAGAGGATTTGTGAGGCCTTGAACTGTTATTAGAAGTATTTGACTGTGACAGAAAGATTTAACTGTTGATTTCCTCTGCTTCAATTGTGGCTGATAGAGTAGCCTGTTATTAGCTAATATAGAGAGCAAGTATTGTAGTGTACAACACAAAATCCCCAGTATGAGGTTATGGGAGCAACCTTTGCACACTTAAGGTGTCTGTGCAGCTCATTAACATATATTTATGTCAGGTGCGATCACAGTAAAGACAACCCTCTAACCAGAGAGCTTGTATAGCACTTGGTTAGAGTATGTATAGATGACCTTTATATGGATATAAAAACCATCTATACATGTGCCTGTTTTAATGAAAGTGTGAATTTCCTACACAACAAACATAACATAAACTCTTAGTATTTCTTACTCTCTGTTCTCTCACAAACAGAAACAAGGTGTGAGTGAAGCAAGAGGCAGATGTAGCGACCTTCTCCTTTCAATTATTGTTTTCTTCTCCCCCCCCCAAAATTCCTCTTCTTTCTGTCAGGAGGGTTATGCACCACTACTTTGCTTTTCTCCATCTTTTTGCAGCACAAATGTTCACACACATACAGAGAAACCATTTGCATATATGCAGGGGGTTGTCAGAATGGGGCTCATCATTTACCTGAATGGTGCTTAATTGCGCATCAGTAATGATATAATCCCATTCGTCTCATCGTTACAGGCTGAAAAAAATAAAAATCCAAGAGCATGCGGGGCTTTGATTGCTAGCCACCTATTCGCCATCTAAGCAGATTCCCCTCCATCACCCAAAACACAACGGCTGTTCATTCAGTAAATTCCTAGCAGGGTTTTTTTTGTTTTTTTTAACTCTGAGCCGAGTAATGTGGCAGCGAGCTTCTCTGAACGCCAGAAAGCCCATCAATAATGCACACGCAGCTTGTTATAGCTCAAACTCACTCTGCTTCAGTGGCTCACCAACCCAAAATCCAGCATCAAAGACCAGAAACACTCATGTGCGTTTCTGTGTGCATGCACATGTGTGTGTGAAGATGCTCACACATGCCAGCACTGGAGTGTCTGAGAGGTGAAAGGCGTTGAAAGCCTTGACTTTAAAACCTTCTTCTAATGGGAAGAGGAGTGACTGTCTATTCTCACTGAACAAGCGCTGTAGGGAGATTCATTTGGTGAGGGTGGATTTCTTTTCCTAAGAGGCTTTCTGAATCCTTTTGTACTGAAAAATAATAAAAAGGGGAGTAAGCTTGAGGCCAGTGACAAGGGCACTGTGTGAATGTGATGCAAACCTTTGAATCTTTAACATCCACTACTTTTTAAAGAATGTAGGAGAGGTAAGAATGAGGCTTTTAGTGCTCTGTTGGTGTGGAAAGCAGTCAGTGGTTAAAGTGGGCACCATATGAAAGATGTCTGAAAAGATGTCACATTCAAGGATGTGGATAATATATAATTATTACCAGGTTTAGTGACGTATTGTGTCACATTAAATTATTTTTGTTCTCAAACAGTCTTTCATATAAAAGATTGTTCACACATTTTAGCACAAATACATAGAGACAATAGAGACGTGTCAATGTGAAATGAAAAAAAATGTGATCTGCACATTTTCAGACACTCTTTTTGATGGCAAGCTGGAAACGTTAAAGGTCATTTTAACTTTTTTCACATAAATGCACACAAGTCAGCAGATTCAATCATTTTAAATTCAGCTATTCAGAGTTTCAATAGAAAAAAATGATGAAACAACTTTCTTGGAAACCAAATCATGGAAACTGAAAGTCTGCACAGCAAAATCTGCGGCTTCACGTATTGGATGAGTTGGGTGGGGCGCTTTCACAACTTTTCTACCATGCAGTCCGAACACCGAACTTTCCTGACCGCCGGCTGCGCTCTCCGCTCTCTGTGGACGAGTCAACTCACCTACAGGAGACGGTGATCTCCACTTTGGTGGCGGGAATGTTGCCGGTTATCGGGTCGAAGTCGTACACCGATGACGTGTCTTCCAGCTTGTCCATAACGTCTCCTTCCATCATGTCCATCGCCAGAGCTCGTGGTGGCTCGGGTGTGATCCGAGAGGTGCACAGCCTGGCGCCGGCGGTGCGCAGCGAGTCTCCGGTGACTCCTGAGAGCAGATCAGAGACCAGACGGCCTCCGGTCCGACCGGGTGAGGCAGCCACTTCACAAATGTTGAAGCTGGAGAGGATGGAGAGGAGAGCGCCGAGTGAGGGAACACCCACAAAAAAAGGAGGGAAAAAAAGAAAGAAAGCAGAGGCGCACTTGGTCAACTCTCTGCGCAGCGTAAATATTTTAATGCGGGAACAGTATCTGAGATTACTGTTGCGCTCTCACCGACCTGCTGGACGTCACATGGAGAGGTGGACTGCTCTCTGCTTTTGTCTTCACTCTGTGCGCACAGCGGAGCGTGTGAAGAGAAATGACTAGATACACTTAAACC
Organism: Pterophyllum scalare; assembly: GCA_024447675.2. Taxonomy (NCBI): domain Eukaryota; kingdom Metazoa; phylum Chordata; class Actinopteri; order Cichliformes; family Cichlidae; genus Pterophyllum; species Pterophyllum scalare. Next base: position 9,300 of record JAMQGT020002355.1, on the reverse strand, counting down.
CACCCATCCTCCTCCCACACGAAATTACAATCAAGTACTGGCAACCCTGTGCACTGGCGCTGCTGTTGTCACCCTGCAACATCCTGTATAGCCTACTCTTCACTGTGTGCGCGAGTGTCTGTCATAACAAATGACTGATTGGTGTTATTTTTTATTTTAGAAAAAAAAGCAAGTTGTAAAAGGCTGAGTTTAGGTTTGTTGTAAGCCTGCTGGTTGGGACAAGGGTGAAAAGCATAGCTGCAACATAATATTTAGTTAATTTTGTTGAGAATTTCTTTTTTTCTTCTTTTTTTAAAACTTTTTTTCTGATGCCATATTGGAACATTTTATATACTGGACCTCTGAGACGGCATAACAGAAATGGAAAGAGTAAAGAAATTCAGCACCATGGTACTGGGACAGCTCCCAGAGTGAACCATTAAAAAATGGGGAAAACAGCAGGAAAACCCTCCCCAGCTTGAGGTACTTACACAGGTCAAAAGTGCAAGTTCTTTTCCTTCCTATTGCCTAGATTTTTTTCTTTAGTTTTGTTTAATGGAAAGCTTGTGCACACCACTTTCAGACAGACAGAGCTACCAATTAAAAAGTGTTCATGCTGGTTGATTTAAAATCAATAATGATTAGAGTGAGGGAGTTACATAAAGATTTAATGGCCATCATCCATCCCCCATTAGACTGCTGTGTGCAGCTAAAACCCACTCTGAAAACCACATTGTAATGAATATGCTAAACTGGTGCAGCCGCCTGCCAAGACAGTGATGGGTTTGTCATTTTTGGATAACATTTGTTTCCTAAATGCAAGCAACATGTGTGCAGTCCTCTCTCCACCACCTCACTGTTTATCTCACTTGTTTTGACACTCCACATATTTGGAGTTACATGTGTATATGAAATGCATGTACACTGAATAAACAAACATACAGTTATGATCAGGAAAGGAGGCACTTTTCACCAATTTGGGAAACTGGAGTTGTTACTTTTGTGGTCAATATAGAAACAGAGACATCAGATTTCCTGTGTCATTGCACCTTTTCTGTCTATTTCTCTGTCTCTCCTTTCCTTATTGCTCTCTCTCACACACATCACACAGACACATGCAGCCATAAACCATTATACCACCTTTCATAAATGGGTGCAGAAGCACACAGCTCTTTCCTGCATAGTGCACCTAGTGTCTGGATTCTAGAAATCAATTTACACCAGCACAGGATGCTTCTACCCACACAGCCCTCCAGCTCAGGATCAGGAACACATACACACATACATACACACACATAATCATGCACGCATGCATGAACTTACGCACAATCATTCTTTTACAAGTACTCACCAATGCACACATCAGTGTGCACATATAAAAACAAATTATTTCCTCATGTGTCACCCATAAACAGAGATAAAAAGACACACACATCTACATACCCACCCCTTTCTCTCCAGGATGATTCATGTATTTTAAGGGTTTGCTGTTTAGAGTGGGTGAGCATGTTATTGCAGATGTTCCACAGAGTGGGTTGGCAGGATCAGGGCCAGAGGACAAGGGAAAAAAATGCAGGAAGGGGAGGAAGAAGACCTTCACAATATCTATTTTGCCTTGAGTAGTAACCTGTGGTATTAGACTTTTCAGTAATAGGACATATTTTACATACATATGTTTCTAAAACCTGGGATTCCAGATACCAAAGGTAAATCTATTTCCATTCCTTAATCTGATGTGATCTTAAAATGGAGGGTGCTTTGAGGGAGGAGGGAGGTTGAAACTGAGTGATGTTTTTCCCCCTGGTTACAGGGGGAAAAAAACAAAACATGTTTTTTGAGTTAAGTATAGCAATAGATTTTCTGAGTGATCCAAAACAACAAAATCTCTAAAATACTGCACATCTTCTTTAAAAGCTATTGCCATCCATCTGCCATGGACTAGGAGGTGGTCAATGATTTGTAGTGCCAGTGACATTAATAACACCATAGGAGATTCAAATGCCCCTTTTCCCCCTTCTCCATCCTATTCTCTCAGCTTCCTGCAGTTTTCCAAGCACTAATTACTGTGTTTATTCTTACTTGCGTCATGCTGTCCAAAAAGATCGCCTTTCTGGAAGCAATTATGCAAAAGCAAACAAATGCCCTGTCAAGAAAATGAAGCTTCTTTGAAAAAATATGCACCCTTTTTTTGGTTTTGTTTTTTAACCCACCTGAAAAATAAAAAGACATTTGTTTGCTATTTTAATATAATATTTTATCAGAAAGAAACAAAGTAAAATTCAGAGAGTAATACATTTTGGATGTCCAGCTAAGCGATGGGGGTACAGGTGATGTTTTAACTCTGCCTGTGATGCACAGGCTTTAAAATACTGTTTTCTCCTCTAAAACTAAAAGTGTGTATGATTTTATTGTCAGGGTTGCGCTGCTGTGCAGGCAGGAAGGAGGAAGAACCCCACATGCAGACTCCGGGATGGTGCTGTTAGCACTCACTTTATTTACAAAAACACAAAAACACGGACGGAAGCTCTCCTCACAAAGAACACACTGGAAAGGGAGAGACGCAGGGACCACAGCAGGGAACAACCACAATGACGCGACAACGAGGCACAGAAAACACCGGACTTAAATACACATGAGGGAACACAGGTGAAGCACATTACACAGACGAGACAGGATGAAGCAAAACTGAACAGGACCCACAGAGACCACAAGACTATCAAAATAAAACAGGAAACACCAGGGAAACAAGGACGCAGACCTAACACACAAAACATAAGACACCGGGCCACCGGCCCGGGACCATGACAGTTATCCTAGAATATAGACATTCAATTATAAATATAGACCCTCAACATCTGAAATAATAATGTTAAAAACCAATATTAAATAAATGCTTTGGTTGGTGCTTTTAGGGGTCTTCCTCTGAAATGTAGTAACTCTAAATGAACAAGAAAGGTCACTAAAACAAGAATGCATCTAAAAATAAGATTTGTTTAGTTTACCTTTCACTATACAATATATGTACAGTGCCATTTGCTGGATGCAGACCTTTAGAATTAAAATGATACAAATCAGTAATTCATATACCATTATCACCACATACAAGACTGATTGCACTTATTGCTCTCCACTGCAAAACCAAATTATGAGTAGTGTGCTCAAAACAGTACTGGGAACAGATGCTCTAATATAGCTGCACTCAGAAATGTTTTCTTCTTCTTCTCTTTTCTTTAACTATTACGATAAATATTTGCTGCAGCTTAAATCAATACCATGGTATTAACTTAAGGCCTCTGAATATGATTAAATTGGATTTAAACTGGGTGCTGAGGCTTTGTGTTCCTCTCTGCAAGACACAAGTCTATTCAGTTGTATCTTGTAGATAAGCGCGCAGGGGGGGGGTGATAAACCCAGTTCAAAAGGACCACATGTTCTCTCCCAGAGTGTAATCCTGCTCTGTGGCCCAGTGGTTTAATCCAGAATCAAATCCCTCCTGAGGTGCCAAACAGCATAAAGAAAGCTTTTATGAATCATTGCCCCAAGACTGACAAACTGAGGGACACACATATATACAGTATTTGTGGGAAGCCACCATGGCAGCCTATAGGTGGTTGATGTGCTGGCTAACAGCCCATGCACACCCTCAGGCTGCGGTACTAGTAAGTCAATGAACTCCATGTTGTGTCAGCGCAACTGTTAAAATAGTAATAACCTTATTTTTCCTGAGCAGACCTGCAGTAGATGCACAAGCCCCTACAATTAATTATAGAATTCTTGATACGAGACTTGCGGCTACTTACCCAAAAGTTTTAATGATGCAGTAGTTTTCCTGCTGTGGGGAAAGTTCATCACTGAGTTCTCCTGGGAAGGTGCCTGGACTCTCTGCTTTTAACAGAGAACCATATGTTGAGTGGGTTTATTTCTTTGCTAATAAGTGTATGTGGTAGCTGAGTTTAAAAGCTGAAAATAAAATGAAAATGATACCAAGCACAGTGGCAGAGAAATCTCTAAAGGCAAAATTTCTACAGGGATGAAAATCTGAGAGGTACTCAGTTCAGTGTCACAGATGCTGGCGCAATTAAACTTTGTCTTTATTTATCTAACCTGTTACAAAGCCTTTTTTTATTATGGCTGTAATGCCAAAGCAAAATATATCCCCATTGCAACAGGCAAAGCTAAATAAAGCATCGTATAAAAACTGATATAAGAAGAAATGTATCTAATTAACAGATGTCATTCAGCCTGTAGAGCTACAGTACATATAAATTAATCAAATCAAATCCCACATCCCAGTGGTGTCATGTAAAATAGCCACAGCACCCATGCTTGATTCAAGATTAGAACATTTACATGCAGACATGTTTTTCTGGTCCTTGGTTTAAAATTCTAGGAAATATTATGATGAAATACAATTTTTTTTTAAAAAGGAATTGTTTGCATTTTGCAACCCTATTTAAGGGTTACAGCTACATAGAGACTACCACAACAGTTTCTGGGTAATAAAAAACAACATCAAACACATAATATTAACTGTACTACCTTCAAACAAAGGAGGGTTTTTTAGGCTATAAAGTGCTATTAATGTCACAATTATGATATGGTAATATTGTCCAAATAACTGAAAACATTTGCATGCAAATTACCATTGAAATGCTCAGAGGTTATCATACTGCTAATTTTACAAGACTATTAATAAATGGTTTTGCCCACTGTATGATTTCAGTCTAATATTCAGCTAAAAGCCAAGGTTGAGACCAAACTATTTGGTTGTTACCTTAGTAATTATGTTAAATGATATTACATGCTATTTCCACTTTATTTCTTATATAATAAGCACACTACTACCATGTTATTATCAAGCTGCATTACAAAGTGCTGCTGGTGTGTTAATTAGGCAGTTCTAGGTTCTTAGATAAATCAGGATTAAAATTTTTGTTTTGTTATGTTCCTCCTATGCTAACTCATGGCAGCAGCTTCTTATTTGGTACACAGACTCGAGAGTGGCATTGGCTTTCTTATCTAACTCTGCATTGAAAAAAGGGAAATTCACTCCAGACCCCAAATATTTTTCCTTCTTGTGTGTTTGAAGTCACTTCAGATTACAAAAAAATGTCCAAAAATAACAGTTTATAAGACGTGCTGTGTCAAAGTAAAGTTGAAGATTTTATAGCATAATTAATTTATGACATGCCATTCAGTTCACACAAATCAGCTTATTCATATTCTCAAAAAATGACAGGGTGTTTGACATATTTTAAGAATTGTTGAGGAATGCAATAACTTTGAGATGATACATATGAAAGCACCTCTTTCCTAGGTGGGGTATTTAAAAGAGTGCTTTATTAAAAATGCCAGATCATGAAGAGATGGCAACAACCTTCCACTGCCCCGGTAAGGAACAAAGTAGGTGGATAATGTTTGACAGGACTGTTGTGATGAAGGATCAAAGGTCCCAGTCTGTTTTTCTGTCACAGCCTCCTTCACACTTGAGAGGGATTTCTGTCTGGGAGAGAGTGTATTTCACGAGGGTGAGTGTGTCTCTGAAATAATTCAGTGGATTTTACAAACTACTTTTCAATACATATGCCTGTTAAATCCAAAGGCAGCATCTCATCTTCATCATCATGATGGAAATGGCCTTTTATCCAGCGGTGGCACTGATGTATTTCTTTGGAGTGATGAAGGCCACACGGGAGGATCGGGTGGAGCTGAATGACCAGGCGTCGATGAACGTGTTCTGTCTGTTCGTGCTTGCACAGCCGCTGTGTCTTGTAATTGGAGAGTACACTGGCATGGCCACTTACCTCCTCACAGCTCTGGTATCCTACAACTTCCTGCCATGGAAGAGCACAAAAAAGCCAGCAAAAGAATCAACAAAAGCATCAACAAAGAAGTCAAAGTGAGAGCCAGAAACATGCATTACATGAAAATACCAAGAAAGTGGATTCAAATGGGGAAACTGGAAAATATATATGTTAGGAATAAATAAATGTGCTATTTCACCAAACACTGCCAGTGATTTAACCTGTTTTCATAAATGTGTTGTTTTATCTGTAGTTGTAATTATCTATGAGAAAGTATCTATCCAGAGACACCCTGTCTTCATTTGTACAGGAAGTGACCCATTTTATGATTCCTGATGTATATGTTGTTGCTGTAAATACATTTGGGTGGGTGACTCAGTAGCCACAAGAGAGAAAATTACAAGAAAAGGAGCATTAACTCCATCAAAACTAAGTGAAAAATAGAGCATAAAACAAATTACATATCAGTGTTTAACTCAATCATTTCTAGACCTACTAGCTACTACCTTATTTTTCAGCTTCTACATATATATATATATATATATATATATATATATATATATATATATATATATATATATATATATATATATATATATATATATATATATATATATATATATATATATAGCATGGAGAGAACAGGTTATATATTGTTCCTTTATGATCAGGTTAGATGAGGAGATTGATACAGTATTTCTGTAATACAAAACTTAGTTTAGCACAAAGACAGGGAATTAGCTAGCATTTTGTGTGCTCAGTGTTTTTATTTATTTTTGTCCATGCACATAAATTTTCTTGCACATTACCCCAGTGACAGGTGTTCAGGAAACCAGATAACTAGAGAGCTGTAAAGGTGCTGGTATAAACTGAGTTTACCTTTGGACTGGCTCAGTGTAGCTAGCGCTCAGGCTAGCTTTTTCTTTCTTTAAGTAAACAATCTGACTGTACTACAATATAAATGCTGATATTTTGAAGTCCAGCTAAAAGTTTACTGGTAAAAACGATCACGTTATCAAGCTACAAAGCCAGTGCTAACTGTACTGCCAATACACCTATAACCTGTTTAAAATGTATACTAAAGGGCACTCTTAACTGGCTTTGTCTGACAAACTTCCCTCTGATATTAATGATTTTGGAGCTCATGTTATTGAGCCTTTCCTCAAATTAACTGAAACTGCACTAGGCAACAAGCAAAAGTTACGGTCAAAAAGCTCCCAGCAACCTTGACAAGCTGCCCGTAATATTGATTTCTCTGTGACTATCATCGAGTTAGAGATACTTTGGCAAGATGGCGAGTAGATGGCTTGACCTCAACCCATCTTATGAATGTTACCCTAAACCCATCATATTTAAACTGATTCATTCACTTTTTTCCCACCACAAGATTTGGTTGTTGGTTGCTGAAGAATTAACAGTGGAGTACTCAATTCTCAGCTGCTTTGAATACACCAGGTGCTGTCACATCTTCTCCAAATTAAATAGTCAGCGGTCACAGTTGCACACTGGAGATAATTGTGCTGACTGGGGGATAGCATATTCTAAAATAGTTTCAGGTCTTCATCACAACAGAGGAGAAATCATCAAAGGAGTTTGGGCTCATCATAATGTTTTGAGGTAATTGTTGTATCACTGTGGAGGCACACTGTGGTCTCAGGACAACAGCCACTTAGCAAAATCAGAACCTGTGCGGAAATAGAGCTCATTATTCAACTCTTGGCAAGAAGAGTATTTTCCAAAGTGTAAATTTATTCCTTTAAAATGAGAAAATAATTCAGTGAAAATCTCTGAATTGTATTTACATTGTTATTGTCATAATATGAAGCCACTTTGCTCTGGGCTGTATAAAGTTAGCAAATGACAAATAAGAAAGAGCTGATTTCCTCTTTTCATGCCTGACATTAAACTGAATGTCACTGACCTTATAGCTGAGTCATTTCTACTTAACCTGCCTACTTGAATATGACTAATCTGTCAATTAATTAAGTATTCAGTATATTATACACTTATGAACACTGTTTTACAAAAGCTCCCACTAAATATAATTATTAAATTAGCATTGTGTTTTTTTCCATCCATGTTCATGAATGACTAAGTGTCCTTCTGATGTGAATAAGCCTGGTACCACAGAGTGTCGGGGTGTGTGCAAACCCGGACTCAAAGAGAGTGTATAATGGGATTAGACGGTGGTATATGGGTGGTAGTCCAAGGCTGTCCTCAGTGGGTGTGCAAATGCTTGCCGAGTGAGTGAGAAACAGTGGTGTTTTTTTTGAAGAAAAAGAAGTTTATTAGTTTCTTCAGGACTAAAATCCAGAGTTCATGACTTTCTCTCAGAGTACCTCTCACTCATTTCTCTTCCTAAGTGTCGAACTTATGTAGAGTGAATGAAGTCTAACCTGGTTCTAACCTAAAGTGTCAATCATTCAACTACTGAAGGCTGTGTGTGTGTGTGTGTGTGTGTGTGTGTGTGTGTGTGTGTGTGTGTGTGTGTGTGTGTGTGTGTGTGTGTGTGTGTGTGTGTGTGTGTGTGTGTGTGTGTGTGTGTGTGTGTGTGTGTGTGTGTGTGTGTGTGTGTGTTCATGGAGGGTATAGCACTCCATGAAATTGTTCAGCTTTGCTCTCCACACATTTGTTCAGTCTCCTGTTCAATATGTGTGGGGTATGTTCTCAGTTTACCTCCCATAATGTCACACTAGAAGTGCTGCCTTCTACATCTTCACTTTTAAAAAAAATAGTAATAATAGGCCTGCTGCTGCACTTTTATTGTCTTTTTCTTTGTCTGTTGTCTTCCCTGCAGGATTCTTCTATTCCCCAGCCAGCCCTCAAAACCAAACTCCTTTCTTTCTTGTGATTCTTCTTCCATCTCAGTCTTAATCCTTTTCCACAGTCAAGCTCGTTTTCATAATGTTGCTGCTCCTCATTTGCATCATCATTTAAATTAAAAAAAACTAATAAAAATAAAAGTCTGTAGATCAAACTATTACTGGGTAATTTCTGTCATTGTCTATTTATGGCCATTATTCTGTTTATGAATAATGAATGAATTTTAACGTTTTGTAAAGCTGACTGGAATATTATTAGTTTTGCAGGTTTTTTTCCTTACAGCAAAACTCAAATTATTGAACCAAGAATGTCTACCACACCATTTATAACCGTCCAACACTCACAGATTTCTTTCTGCAAACTGTGAAAAGTGACAGACCAGCCAAGTGGCCCACTGACATTGCCATTATTACAAAAGCACGAGGCTGCTGTGATACTGGATACTTTCATTTTGTCGCGCCTATCAGTACACTCTGAATATAGAACATTGCTACACTCTCAAGGTATTTGGCTGAATTTTATATTGCATTTTTAGTTACAAGGTGATGGATATTGTAGGACAGAGATTGATGGATCAGCTAGTGAAAACAGACTTACTGGAACGCTGAAGTGTAATGAAACAGATGGAAGAATTCAAATGAAATTTCAGGAGTTTGCTGTATGGAGAGAGCAGATGGAGCTCATGCAGCAATAC
>JAMQGT020002353.1:0-37241 GCA_024447675.2 Pterophyllum scalare | reverse complement strand
CTCCCAAAGATGTTCAGTTAAGTTACAATGTGCTCCATATCATCATCATACCATTTAACTCAGCTCAGGAATGGTCTCTGGGAAGGTGGCTACCCATAGGTGTCTTCAAGAATGAATGGTGCTTCTACATTAAACACAACAAGCATGTTATCTTATTTTACATAATTTGATCAATTTTCAGATTAGTTCTGGCAGTTGGATAATTTTATTTTTTGGGACATGGAATCCACTTACCAAAACTGTGAGTAAGTGAATTTTCTTTTAGGTTGACTTCAGCCTCTTCGAGAGCATCAAAAAATCCCTTGATGCAGAAGAACACATGCATTCAGTGATCCATGTGGATGAAGAAATTACTTCCATCAAGATTGGTCACAGGATTTTCATAGATGATAATCTAGAACCTGACTCTTCCCTCTTACGAGACAAGTGGTCCAAGCCACGCCAGCAAAGTGCCCCGCGCAGCACAACAAATCCACCAGATCTGACTGCTATGGTGCTTCAGGGTTCAGGTTTTTAAATTAAAATGAATTAAATGTGTCACTTATAAACCTGCTCAGGACCTAGGACAATACTAATGTACACAATAAATCACTCTAATTAAAAGATGTACAAATTCCAGTCGGGGAACTGACAGACACACAGTCTGTGTCGCCATCTGTTGGTTTTTAGCCAGCACAGCAGGAGTACTTCACTAAATCCCTACAGCAGAGAAGCTGTAGAACATACTGAGTCACACTTTACAGGCCCACACAGTGTAATAAAATCCAGACCAGGAAGCCTGCATTAAAATGCTTCCTACAACAATAAAGCGCTGGATTTGATTCAGAGAAAACACTTTGGTGAGCATTTCAGACCACTGTAAAGCACCCATTGTACTCCAAGGCATGCTCCGTTAGTTTTATAACTCCTGTAACTGAAAAAGTAAATTAAACTAGACAAAAAGTTTTATTTCAGTGAATCTATTTTGATTTTGGAGATAAACAGTCTGACACAGAAGACACTTGATCAGGTATACCTTCCTAGTACGAGGCTGGACACTCTTTTTGTCGTGCTAAAGGGGGTGGACCTGGACACAAAAGCAGAACACGGATATAAAAGTTCAGGATGTTTGTTGGGAAAGAATGGCAGGTTAACACAGTTGGTTTTGAATGAAGCTGCAGATTGTGATGTGCCAGGGGAGGTGAGTTCAAGCTTCTCTGAATCTCACTTTCCAATTTACTCTCTCTGGCAGCACCTCTCCTCACAGCAATGGGCATCTGCACCCAGGATAACAAGGTAAGTCCAAAATTGTGATTTTCTTTCAGTACTCCCGAAGATAAGGAGCCAAGCAGGTTACCGCATACAGCGAAACAATCTGGCGTCAAATGTGGAAATGCCTCCATTTTAAATAGACCAGCTGCAACCAGGTGTGTAATCGCTTATGCCTTTCAGATGTGAGGTCGTGAGGGCAGAGATCCAGGTAAAATTCTGTTTCTGGAACACACAAGCACAGAGACACGCACAAACACACCCAGACAAAGGAAACAGAGAGAGCGAGACAGGCCCAATTCTGACCCTGCCATCCAAATGTTAGCACAGAAATCAAGACTGATATCTTAGTTGACAGGCGTTGCTCCCAGTGTAGCCCAGGTTTGATGTGTTGTGTGTTAAGAGATGGTTTTCTGCATATCTTGATTATAATCATGGGTTATTTGAGCTACTGTTGTCTTCTGATCAGCTTGAAGGAGTCTGGCCGTTGTCCTCTGACCTCAGGCATCAACAAGGCATTTTTGCCCTGCGAACTGCTGCTCACTGGATATTTTCTCTTTTTTGGTCCATTTTCAAAAAAGAATGGCATTATGGATGGTTGTGTTGCAAAATCCCAGTAGATCAGCAGTTTCTGAAATACTCAGACCAGCCCATCTGGTACTGACAACCATGCTGTCATGTGACTGGCTGATCAGATATGTGTTAACAATCAGTTGATATGAGGCACATGTGTAACTAGAGTGTAAGAAGAAAGAAAATAATTTGAATCCCTTTAATATTATGTAAAGATGAGTCATATCAAATGAACATTTTGTTTTATGGAGTATTAGAGTGGTATCATACTTCCAGTCTAATTAAGACTGGACTGTAAGAAAAACTCTTAAAATATTCTGACAAAAACAAGTTTAATTGTAGTGGTGACGTGCTGAATTTATTGAGGTATGGATAATTGGTAGAAGAAAGGTTTCCTGCATTTTACTACTTGAGATGAAGGGTTTCATTGTTTTTATTCTTGTGTTTGGAAACACAAGGCTTCCACGGCCAGTTTGTAGAAAATTCCTGCAGACAGATAAAAGCAAGCAGATAAATCCCTGTTCACAAATGTCCCGCATGTCAGACACTGCCTGCAAAGTTCAGAGTGACCTCAGGAGATGCCGGCCTCTGTTGGTCACTGATCCGTCACACAAGCTCCACAACACGTCACCATCCTGAGAGGATTGCACTGCTAGGATTACACCATTTGACATTTCCCTGGCTGAAAAAAAAGCCTAACCATTAGGCCGAGAAAAAAATTAATTCATGACGAAGGCAGATCAATTCAGGATATTGGGGTGGGGTGGGGTGGGGTGAGATTGTGTTGTAGGATTGATGTTGCTGAATTATAAATAGATGAAAGATTATTCGGGGACAAAGATTTATCACAGCAACACAGACCAAATGCTAATGTTATTCTTCTGTATTTGTGGAAGGTTTAAAATTGCAGAATGAAACAAATATAGTGAAAACAAATGTATTTATTTTATTTTTGAATCTGTGTTATAATTGAAAGAAGAACGTTGCTGTTGGGAGGTTTGCACAGCCTTCTGTGATCAGTACTAAACTGTTTACTATAATGTACTGTAATTCTGTGGTAATTTTTATTCATGTCACAATAAAAAAAAACATTCAGTTATTAACATTAACAACTTAAATAGCATGATATCATTATTTTACTTTTCTTTTTGTAGGTACTTTAAAATCATTTGTTTGTCTTCGTTCCCATTTTCACATGAATCACTACTTCTCCCACTGTCTCTGGATTGTAATGTTCATGAATGAGTGTTTGCATATGCCACCTCTATGCATAAATGCCACCATTAAGTTCATTTATGATGTAATAATGACTTAATCTAGTTTGAGATAAATAACCAGAGCTGTGGGGTCATTAGTGTAAGATTTTCAATGCTGATCATTTTTGCAGGCACAAAATGATGAAGAAAGAACTTCACGTAATACCAAATAATGTCATACATGTTGCATACCACTTGTATCCTGTTAGATGGTGATGATCATGATCTTATTGGTTATGATGATTGAGGGAGTGGTCCTATTGGTTGTTTCTCAAATTAGGAAGACATGGTTGGGGCCTTCTTACCATCATGCTAATATCAATAATATGGTCAGTGGTATGGCATGCTGATTTTTTCTTTTTTTTTCTTTTTTTTATGGCCATGATTGCTGCTGATCATGCAGTCCTCATACTTCTGAACTACTCCTTCTTGTTCTTCTTTCAGCTGCTCCCTTTATGGGTTGCCACAGTAGATCATCTGCCTCCATCTCACCCTATCCCGGACATCCTCCTCTGTCACACCAACCCCCTGTAAGTCCTCCTTCACTACATTCATGAATCTTCTCTGTGGTCTTTCTCTTTTCCTCCTACCTGGCAGCTCCATATTCAATATCCTTTGTCCATTATATCTACTATCACTCCTCTACAGATGACTAAACCATCTAACCCTTGCCTCTCTAACCTCTTCAAACTGCTCAACCTTAGCTGTCCCTCTGATATATTTGCTTCTAATCCTGTCTATCCTGGTCACTCCCAGTGAAAATCTTAACAGTTTTAACAGCTTCAACTCTGCCACCTTTGGCTCCACCTGCTGCCTTTTGGCAAAGATTTTATGCTTGGTGCCGTTCCTGTTGAAACTCTCCCCATTTATCCACACTGGGAGTGCACTAGCTTGTGACCTCCCCGTGGCTGGGTTATATTCCTGAACTCAAACATTTTGATTTGATGGTGAACTGGATTAATTAGTCCTGGATATAATGGTTTGTGAACCTCCTTTGTGGATTTTAATTCCCATTCATTTTTGCAGTACAGCCAACCAAAGACAAGAAAGCTTATAACTTTCTTTCTTTACCTCATACATTAGGATAACCTGTGAAAGAATCTTGAGATGAGGTACTGGTTTTGTTTTGTTGTTTAATACGGCTGACATTTAACTGAAAACCTCATATTTTCACACAAATTTTACTCCAGAGTAGTCCATTTTTCCATGTCGTACCGATTACAGGGTGTAAATATTTTTCATTTCTTTAGTGTTTCTGGCTGTCTCATAAAAATATTAAGAGATATGCAAGAAAGAACCTTTGCACAGATCCTGTTTTTTTTATATTTTGATGCAACAAGTGTATAATATATCTATACTCGTTTGATTCTTACATTTTGTGCACTAATCTATTGACCTGTTTCAGATATTCCATACTAACTTTGTTCTTTCAGCCATCCCTCGTCATCCAACTCTTATCAAGTTGGCCTATGGTGTAATAAATCATGACTGGATTGATGATATCTGTGTTACCAAAGCAAAAATTGGATACTTCAGTAATATATCTACACAGTGACTTCACATTCTTTTCTAGACAGCAGAGATAAAATATAATGAGAGTCTATATATTTTCAACATAAACACATCTGCCACCATTCAACTGTAAGATACTGTTACAGTGTGTTGCATGATCATGTGTTGTCATGACATTAAAGCAACCTTGCTGAACAAATATTTTTGCCACTCCTGGGGTGACAGATTTTCTCTCAAGCTCATTTTCTACAAACATTTCATCCAGAGTGCAAGGCTGAGAGAAGCTTCTTTTATGAGCCACATGATGTGAAAATGTGAAATCCATACTGTTCAATACAGTGACCCCCATTTTTTTTATTAAATCCCTTCAGGCATATTTTGTAAAATCCCATATGCAAGGATCTGAGGTCATTCAGGGGTTGAGCTCGTAAAAAATCATAAGGCTCATAGCCATAGGCATGAAGAAAATGAAAAAAGGTTTGAAACCAAATGCTAACTTATGGGATATCACAGTTACTTAGTTGAACAGACATGGGAAAATGTTGTACTGTGCTACAGCTGGTGCATTTAATAGCAGTGTGTGTCAGCAGGGGTTCTGGATGCACGAGAAATTGGCCCAAATTTGGCTTCCCTTGGTGCGATGGAACATACACTAATAACCGAGTTATCTTGATTTTGTGCATAATTCATCAGCTGGGCTTCTTACTTGCCACTTCATCCCTCAGCCCTTGTGCTTAGACACATTTTCATAAGCCCTCTTCATTCATTAAGTTTCATTAAAGGTTCTCAAGGACACAGAAAAGGGGGTGTTTGGCAGGCCTACACAGGCCTACATTCAGGAGTTGCACTCCCTTTGTTGAAAGTACAATTAGTACATCATGAAAGTGTCAGCATATAATTACTGATAATTTGTCATCAATTACCACTGTGAATGTAAAAATATAAAATCAGAGGGAAAAATGTTCTGAATTATTTCCGCATAGTTAGTTATAGCAGTGAAGTTGGTAGTACTGCATGCAGTGGCGCAGTGGGTAGGCACTCGCCTTGTAGCCGGAGGGTTGCCGGTTCGAGGCCCTGTCCCTGCGCTGCGTTGTGTCCTTGGGCAAGACACTTAAACTGATGCGGTAGTGCCGGTCTCCGGCTGCATGACCACAGATGCTCGTCTCTGCATGAGTGATCTGGAACGATCATTTCGTTGTGTGCACAATGAGTTGAATCTAACATAATGGAAACAGCAGGTAGTCTTTATTCAGTAAAAAAAGAATTTCAAGCTCTTTTATTTTATCTTATGTTAACAATGAAAAACATGTTCACTTGTATGTAAAATTAGTATTTTATGGTAAGGCTCTACAGAGCTCCAGTTTTGATTTATAAGTCTTGATTTTTCATCGAGCTCTGCTCCTTTTCCCTTCAAAGAGGTTTTCATACAGTTGCCCCAGGTGAGTTTAAGGTTTGGGTTAAATTATAATAAGGTAACTGGTTATGATAATAGGGTAAAGTCAGGCAGAGGATAGGCATGCAAAAAAAACAAAACAACAACTGTTCCACAGCTTTACCAGTTGCTTTGCTCTCACCACTACCATAATCTTTCTAGTCAGCCACAGCAGGAAGTCAGGTCTTATTATTGACCAAGGCATCTTGAAGCTGTGTGGTGCTTTTAGGGTTAGGGGTGGGGTAATAAATTGTAAGTGATAGCAAGCAGATGGTTTGGAGTAAAGGTCCAAA
Organism: Pterophyllum scalare; assembly: GCA_024447675.2. NCBI lineage: Eukaryota > Metazoa > Chordata > Actinopteri > Cichliformes > Cichlidae > Pterophyllum > Pterophyllum scalare. Next base: position 30,927 of record JAMQGT020002353.1, on the reverse strand, counting down.
GATTTTCTGCCTTTGAATGACTTCAGTTTGCTGACAAATTCAAAACACCTCTGTCATATATCTGTCCCATTGACTACTCCCAGAGCACCATATCAGTCATAAATCTTTAATGTGGGCCAGTTCGGCTGACAATATCAAAGGTGACCTGTAAGCAATAAAGGAATTTTGCAGCTTTTACTTTCTCTTCGTGAGCTGAGCATCCTGCATCCCTTCAAATAAATAAATAAAATAATACATTCCAAATTATTTCAATTAATACTGGTCACTGATGATGATTTTCATGATGAAGATGAAGAGTGTAAACAGCCATATGATGTGTAATTATGTGAAGGTTGCCTGAACAAATGAAAAACTTGAATAGTATTAATGGTGCAAAAGAACATGTAACATGATCAGTTTGTTGAGAATATTGGATTTGAACCCAGGACCAATTTGCTGTGAAGCAACGGCACTAACCACTGTACACTGTGCCACCCGAATCCCAAAAACTGATAAAAGTAATTGTAAAGTTTGGTGCTCCACTGTGTCTCTAAGGGGCAGCAGCTAGTGTAAGGTTTTTTTTAGATTCAACAAAGTTTAGATGTCACCTCAGTGACAGAGTTGAATGAAGAGCTAAGAGCAGTAGGACAGGCACTGTGCTTGATCAGGAAAAAAGTAAAAGTGGATTTCAGCCCAGCTCTCTTTGGCCTTAATCTGCAGGATTAGGGCATCAGAAAGTTCACTCCGGTGTGTTTATGTCTGCATGCACACAAATGTTTTTGTATATGTGTGTGTGTGTGTGCGTGTCTGTGTGTTTTCGTTGAAGAAAACATATGTTTGCAATGCATGTGGTTGCATGCTTTTGTATATCAACATAGGTGTGAAGCAGTTTGTGAACTCTAGTATCCAGGACCACATGTGCAGCAGCAGCAGCAGCAGGCAGACGGGAGGGGAGGGAGCCGCCCCTGGGTTAAGCGCTAAAGCTGCTTGGCCCAGATGAAGATGGCTCTCAGGCTCTCTGCCAGTCAAACGCCAGCCAGCAGCCCACTCTCACTGACAAGTCAGGAGAACAGCAGGATAGGCCACACGCACATTTTGTGTATATTTTCGGCATGTATAACAGACAGTGTACAGTATGACGTATAAAGAATAAGGGCTTTACTTGAAATTGACTTAAAGCTGCTATATTTTGTATGAAAAATAGATTAAATAACCAAGTGGATATAAGAAGGATTGCTTAAAGTGGCAAATACCCAAAAAGTATCCCCAAACTTTGCAGTTTCCCTCTATAGAGACCTTTTTTTCTTTGAGTTTTACACCCTTCAACTTTACTGTTTTGATTCATTCTCACAGCTCTCATCAGATCATTTTCAGCCACAGCAGGCAGCTATCCTCAAAGAACCACACTAAAAACACACTGTACACTACCCACTCACTGCGCACAGCACCAAACAGCAGGCAGGCGCGGTTAGAGAAAGTCAGTGAATACAGTGAAGCACTTAACATCTAAAAGCAAATATTTTTTATCTCAGGCCCTATTGGAGGCCAAAACACAGCTGAAAAAAATTTAACCTAAACTCCACACTTGTGTTGCTTAAAGTGTAACTTAATCCAGGATGTGAAGCCGTGTTTCACTGCCATGTCTGACTGAAAGTTTTATAGCATTACTGATGGGAGCCAGTACACACAGCAGGAGTGACATGATAAAACCACTGGAGATCAGGGTGGGCTTCATTTGTCTACGCCTCTTCCCTTTTTGAAATGCTTTTGCACAAATGCGGTGCACAAAAGTATTGTTACACATACCTACTTAGACAACAGAAAAGATGGCAAGAGCTGCTGTGACCCATTGGACTTTATATTGCCTCGAGATGAGCATTTTCACTGTCATTATTGCCGTCATTTGGGATTATCATCAATTCATTTTCACTTCAGCTCAGCTGAGGAAAGTGATGGATGCACAGAATCTTACTTTGGTCATAGAAATCTCAAACAAGGAAGAGGAAAGGAGTTACACCGAATGCCTCTGACAAGAAGACTCATTTCACTCTATATATTAAAGGTTCCTTTTAATTTTAAATTTCAACCTTTGTAAAGAAGTGATATTTTTCTCTGGTGGTTCTTATTTAGTCTATGTGACAGAAAACGTTAGAGAGAAGTAAAATGTGCATTTTGCAGTCCATCTTCTGTACATTGTAGTGTCAATACGGCAGACTGTGAAACCATGCCTATAACAACTTGTGGTTGACATGTGTTAGTCACTGAGGATATCCTGGATAATCCTCCTTTCTGTAACTTAGAATGATGACAGATTTGCAAAATGGACTTAATGTTTTATTTATTATGACCTGAAATTATTAAATGAGCCCATAAACTCATTGGGTAAGGGCTCAGTCACACTGGCATAAAGATCTGTCCACTGGTTGAAAGGGAAAAAATGTGTATTCCCTGACTGGTTGTAAGTTGTTGCTGCCAGTCGCAGTGAAATCAACTGCTAAAGCTTCAGTCATGCAAGCCAAGAAACCAGTCAGTGACTCCTTTGTAACTGGTCCCTAGGGAAAAGCGTGTATTCCCCAACCAGTTGATGAGTGGTTGCTGGAGTTTGCTGGCAGCATGAAATTGGTCGCAAATAGAGTGTTGCACCACAAACCTCCTTGCAGGTGCCTTGGTCACCAACATATTGCTGTGGTCGCCTGTACTTTGCATGGCCACCTTGTCTACAGACACTCGCAAACTACTTGCCTAGTTGTAGTGAAACTGTGAAAGGTGCAGCCCAAACTGGAAAAGGGGAATGCTGGCCTTCAAAATAAAAGTCACACCTTTTGAAATGTGTTTCTTGCAGGAGCAAGGCACAACTTCTACTTTGAAGGCAAATGTTCTCCATTTCAAGTTTAAAGCAGAGCGTTGTTTTCCCATAGACTTCAATAGGATCAGAAGTATTTTTTGTAAGCAGCAGTATCGCCCCCCGATGGTTGTTAAAAGCAAGTTTTGTCCATCATTTATAATGTCTATAGTTATAGTCTAAAATACCCCCATTTGTTTTAAGCGTCTCCCTCTTACTCATGTGAATCCTGCGTTAGTATTCATATTCCCTCCTTTCTCTTTTTCTCATCTTTTGGTCACAGTGGAGTGATGTATTTTAAAAATATCAGCTGAGCCACAGTGAACATCATGGAGTCTGTAGCTGTTTTCTGTCAGTGAGGATAAAGTCTCTTTGAGCATCTGCCAAAACTCAGAGATCATCTAACCAGAGATGGGCACACAGTTCACGGTGACATAATGTCAAGAGTACAAATGCTAATGGTTTTTTTTTTTTTTTTAAAGCCTTTCCCTCTTTATTTCATCCATTAAATGCCAGTTGTGTTTTTCGACATCAAATGCAGGTGGTGTGGATTAGTGATGCGCTCTAAAATTCACTATAGGATATTATACACAGTTCATTAGAATATATCACAGTTTTTTACTCTTAACCATCCTCATCATGCCCTTTTTTGTCAATCTTTTCCTTAATCGCCTCATTCTCTTACAGTGCCTCCGTACTTTACTCCCTTAAATATTTTCCTACTTTGTCCCTTTTCCCCATCAACTACCTATCATTCTTTTGTCTTCTCCTACAATCTATGCTTTCTATTCTTTAATGTACCTTTCTGAAGCCATGTTAATTTGCATTCCTCACATATTGCAATTTCTGCAGACCTTTCTGTGACCACCGGGGCGTGATTATTGCAACTCACTGAAATCTGATTCCTAATCAGAAAGGCTCAGACTTGGGCTCAGTGCTGATCCATTTTAAATATAATTGACATAAATGGTCCATTAGAGGCTTAAACGTAGGTTATTTGTCACAACTTCTCAAAATGTTCTTACTCAAAAAGGAGTTCCTATTACTACCTTTAAATTCACTTAGTGCAGCAGACAGTTGCTTACCACTTAAAACAGTTTTCAATGGGAAAAAACTTTTGGAATAATATCTCCACCACAATTTTTAAGGGAACAAAAGTCTTTTGACACCCTAGGATGGTGCACCCTTGTGGTAACAGAGTGAGGCTTGCATTTTAAATTCAGAGTGCAGCCTGCAGCTCTCCCACAGATAAAGTAGTGTGACCACATAGGAAAATAGTTTTAAAAGATGCTAGGGGAACTATAATAAGAAAACAACAAATATACAGTAACGAAATGAAATCTGAACTTCTGTCTAAAGAGAACATCAAAAGGGATGCTTAATCTCAGGAGGCAATACTTTGTCATCTGATGTGCATCCTCTCTGTCTCGCAATCCCTCTCCATCCGTCTCTCTCATGATGAAATGGATGATGATGACTGTGGGTGAGGGAGAGAAAAAGGGAGGGAGGACGAGAAGGATAATACCTTCTGAATACATGATGAATGTATTCATCAGGCTTAAACTGACTGGGGGGTGAGTAGTGTGCAGAGACAGAAAGTGTGCATGCGAGTGACACCGAGCACTATCATCAGCTCTCCCCTGTAGCCGCTCTCAGTCACTCTATGCTCTTCCTGAAGACAGACAGAGGGAGTCACACAAGTTAAAAGAATACAAATATATATGTAAGTACATATATATATGTGTAGCTTTTCTTTCTCTAGTGCTTAAAAAAACTGAGTAGCCAGAGGCAAGAAGAAAGAGGTTTGCGAGACGGAGAAGTAAAGCACAACTTGTCCAGAGGTTTTTACTCCGCAACAAGCTCGAGAGCGGTGCTGCTCAGTGCGCTCAGCCTGAGGAGGAGAGAGGATGCTGAACAACATGACGGACTGCGAGGAGGGAGAGGGGGGACCCAACAGCCAGGGTGAGTGATGAAATCTGCCACCGACTGGTGAGGGAGCGTGCGTGCATGTGTGACGGTGCAAGGACCTTGGTGCGTCAGTTGTGTATGTGTGTGAGTGTCAGTGTGGGTGCTGAAAGGGAGTGCACACATGTCAGTTAATAAGAGTTAGAGAAACAAAATGATGTCAGTACAATAAACATAAATGTTATGCAGTCATTTTTAAGGTGCAGTCCTAGTTGTAACAAATGTATTTTGTGTTTGTGTGTACACTATCAACAGTGAAAATCCTCCAATGATGTAAATCAGGATAAATTATGTACCAATGAGACACATTTTTTACTCACAAGGTTTTATAACAACTGTCACACACATGCGGTATTCCATACTTCTCAGTTTACACAGAAATATCATTTTAGCACAGCTTATTTTAATTAATGATATTAACTGATTTTGGTTTAATTCAGAGTCTTTGTCTTATGTAGACTTTTTTTTTTTTAATGTTGGTCCTTTTTAAGGTTTTGGGGCAACAGTTTTTATGTGTAACTGGAAGAAAAAAAAACACTTGAGGATTTTTTTCTGTTTCATTCATTTGGACTGGCATGGCATTCCCCTCAAGGCATGTTGCTTGAAAGGATTAGGGCAGAAAATTGGATTACAAGGACAGTTTCTTTCTATTGAGTTTAAACTCAGTTTGTTTCTCATTTTTTCTTAGAGCTGTACGTCAACATAATCACTTTTTTTCTCAAGGGGAGCTATGTTGCATATAAATATTATTACATGTGTTTGCTTATGCTGTGTGAGTTTAATCATGATGATTTCCATGAGTATATTCAGAGATTAATGTTTCATATTCTCACAAACTGAGGGTATTAGGCTAGTTCAGGTCAGCATAGATGAAAACTAAAACAAGGAAAAAATAGCTATTTTTAAATTCACTAAAAATATCAGTATATGTAATATTCTTCTTTTGAAATAAATAAATAAATACAGACACTCTTGGCATCAAAAACCACTTCTCCCAAAAAGCTGGCTTTGGTCTGCAACAATCTATGTATACTGTCCAGAGTTACATTTAATCTGTTCTAATCTGTTTTTACTCATTAGCAAACTGTTTAACCAGCAAAAGCTTTTTCTAGCATGCCATTCATGTGGGTCAAATTCAGGCCTTCTCTTTCCACTTGTAAAAATATTCAGTTTTGGCAGCAGAAGTTGCAAGAGTTAACCCCAGATCCTGTGAGGAAAGTTGGAGGGCTTGGCCTGCTTTTGAAATGAATAAGCTTAGAGATGTTTTTCTAAATCCTTTTTAAGACTCATCAATATCCATAGCCTTTTTCTAAAGAGCTCTTTAGAAACAATAACGGTGGACATGTTTCAATGTAAACTTGCATGTGACTGGGGCACTTGTCTTCATCACCAAGCACATAACAAAAATAAATAAAAATAATATTTTAAAAAAGTTCTATGATACATCGCTCACTTACAACTTTACTGTGTGCATTAGCTGTACGCTTGGTTAGCTTGATGGCTGGCATGAGGAAAGAGGTTGTAATATCATTTACAGGTGACCATGTCAAGTAGGATCAAATGGTGAATCCAGTAATAGGCTTATGGCAGTAAAAGATTTTCACATTACATTTGTTGTGGCCAAAATAAAATCTTATTGAAATATACTGATCATATCATCATAAGAAGAAGCAGCTGCCAAATAGCTCACAGTGTGAGAAGGCAATCGAACTCAGTGGCCCGGGTTTGGGTCCAACCTGTGGCCCTTTGCTGCACGTCTTTCTGTCCGCTCTTCACTGTCACACTATCAAATAAAGGCCAAAAAAATTACATTTATTAAAAATTATTTATTTTAAAGAAGAAGGTGATGAACAAGAAGAAAGTTATGATTATGTGAAAGTGCCATTTGGCCAAAATGTGCTTTAGTGTGTATGATTTCAGTTTAGGTTGGAAAATATATTTTATATGTTTTTTGTGTTGTGTATGTTTTGCGTGTTTTGCTCACTATATCATGTTTTCCAGGCTTGACATAAATAAATAAATATTAATAAGTAACTTTTAGATTAATGGCTTCACATAACTACTGACTGAGAGATGTATACATACATATCATTTAATGAGGCAGATAATAAGTTTGCCTGAATTTAACTCCCTGTGCACAAGGACAGTGACCTTTTCTTTTTTAAAGGTCATGACATGAGCCACCCCATCACACCACAGGGGTGAATAACGAGGTGGTATTCAGGATGCACGTGCAGGCGCACTGGACTATTAGTGAGCTAGCACACAGAACAACACTATACACTATAACCACTGCCCGAGCCAGTATAATACCTGGAAGTAAACACATACCATCTCATTATAGTTGTGGCCCATTGAAAGAGAGAGCAAGTGGATGGATTGATGAGATCCCTGGAGCCTGCACATTGACCACTGGCAATCAGAATAAATTAGGTCTAATCAATAAGCAGGCCAGAAGGGACTGTGAGGTGAGAAGAGGAATCTGTTTTTTAGGTAAATCAATCCTGCCGCACATTTAAAAGGCTGAACTTTTATGTTCTATAAAAACAACTATTTTTATTGACTTTGCTTGTAAATTGCTTTCCTATTCAGCTCCGTACTGATGAACCCTATTCTAGCCCTGTCAGTAAATAATCTAGCTTACATTCATAACTCAATTTCATTCAAATGTTCCTGTAAATAAATGCATTTAAATGAATGTATACCAAAGAAAATGCAATATAGTATCTAAATTAATGGCACTTACACTGGCTTCATCATACTTTATAACTGATATCATATCACTGATGTTTTAACATGTAAGGAGCATTTCATTGCTCAAAGCGTAGCTGATATTATCTCCTCTATTTGCTGTTGTCAAAAAAAATTAATAGAGTGAACACTTACAGTGCATACTTCCACTATATTAAAGTGGAAATACTCACAAAAGGTTTAAGCAAATACAAACAGGCATACAGAGAAGCACTATATTATCACAGTGTCACTTACATATGTATTGCTAAATCCTGTGTGGGCTATCATTTTACCAAACCAGTCAGATCTATGGGTAAGCCTTGGAAATGTTCCTAGTGCCTTACTGTACCAGCAGCGTTTGTCACTGTAGCCACCGGATTGCTGTTTGTATCATCTGTAGCAGATGGCACAGGAGATAAATGAAGGTCAGAGGTTAGCATTTTATTATGAAACATGCATTCACAGATGAAAGCAAATATTGAATTTAACCCTTTTAAGAATAACCTACAGCCACATAAAGCCACCACATTGTAAGTCTGGATTGAAAGCATCAAAACAAGCAACTATGAATAACCAAAGTAGTTTACTGTAGTTTACTTACTGAGAAATAAGTGCAGGGGAGTATTTATTTGACACTTTGTAGTTTGCACCATTACAGCAGAATGCTGTTGTCCTTTGTTTATTTTAAAGTTTCTTCATATAGCCAATAGCAACACTTGAAGTTGCTGCTATTGTAGGTCCATATTAGCTCTTGCTGATCTCTACAGAAAAGTCAGAATGACATCCAAGTAATTGAAATTCATTCTTTGGAGGCTGTAAATATTGTGTTTGCACAAAACTCCCTGAAATAAATACTCAGGGCATTACCAGAGTCAGTGGAACTCATTATCTGTGCAACATGAATGTCTAAAATCCATCTAAAAAAAATACAAATTAAATCAAAGTGTGGAAAGTTAGAGAGATGTGGCAGATCTGTGAGTCTGTTTGAGTTTAGAGCAGCATTGTTTGAGGGCTTGTTTACACTATTTTATACCAGAAGGAATGATCAGTCTGATTTCATTCTGTAGCCGCACTGAAAGTTGACCTCGGGCATCGTTGCCTTTTTTGACTTGCCTTGTAGTGGAGCTCAAGGACTGCGAAGCCTCGTGCAGTCACAGTGAACAGCAGCCATCTCCAACTTGTCTTTTTGAAAGTGTTTATTGTACAAAGATTAGAAGCAGGGCAGACAGCTAGCCTGGATCTCATATGTCATTTAACGTAAAACCATACAGTTGCGCAGAGCTTTTATAACATGTTAATTAGCTGTTTTTCAGGATGTGATGGGCAGATTTTTATTTTTTTATTTTTTAATGTTTAGACAGGCAAATAAGTCTCTGCAAAGGTGTTGACCTACTCCATTAAAGTTACACATGTGCACCTTCTGCCCTCACTAACATAACTACAGTCCACTGAGATGGATGTAATCCAGTCACCTGACACATTTGCACAGATGCACAGTTTCTTTCCTGCTTTATAGTGGACACAAGTACTTATGGAATTGTATGTAGAGTGTTATCTCATAGTGGTGCATTATATAAAGCTAACCTGTTAATGCCATGTGTAGGATTTCAATGTTGCTGCTTCCCTGGAATTTCACTGTTGCATCTTCAACTGATTTACAGTTTAATAAACAGAAAACACACTGGTCAGTGATTTGCAATGTCCAACTATACAGATTAAAGTGACAGTAATACCGAGGAGGTTACAAGTCACTGAACAGTGAGTGACAGGAAGAAAGGCTAGGGCTGTCACACTCTTTAATTTCTGAATGAGACTTGTGACCAAAAGATGAGATGGTCAAGAGGATGAAGTTGAAATGAGTTCTGGTCATGCTGTGCACATTTAATTTATAGACCGATGCAGTTTAATGTGTCTGATGTATGTATGTGTTCAGTTTTATTTCATAATTTCAGAAAAGCTCCTTTGTCACATTTACGGTCAAATCTCTTTATTAGCCCAGAAGAACCCAGTGTTTCAATGAGCAACAAGAAATTATGTAACACCACTTCACTGCTGCCCCTGCATGCTGTTTTAGTACTTCCTTCCACAACTGTGTACAATTTCTGTTCATCTCACCTAAAATTTTTTCCAACTCTAAAGAATATTTAAGCCAGCTCGACCGCAGAAATAGTTAGGCACTCCTCATCTATTTGTCAGTGTCTTCCAAAATTAACATTGTGACTTTTCCATACAGGGGCGTGTCCAAAGGGGGGCATGGGGTAGTACTGACCATTGGTGAAATATGATTACTGTTAATCTTCAAATGCCCAACACCACTGGATGAGCACATGAATAGGGCCAGCATGAATGCAGCTTACTCAAGTACTTTACTGAAGTGCACGTTCAAAGCACTTGTATGTCATTTGTTTAAGTGTTTCTATGTTATGCTATTGTCTGCTTTTAATTTAACTATATTTTCAAATCAAATATTGTAGTTTCTACTCCATACCATTTATTTATCATTTATTTTATACCTTTTGTTACTGATTATTTGGGGGGGGGGGTGGCTGTGTCTCAGGTGGTAGAGCAGATCTACTGATTTACTGATCAGAAGGACAGTGGCTCAATCCTTACCCCCTCCTGTCTCTGTGTTTTAGCTGAATCATCATTGGGAAAGAAGCTGAACCCCAAGTTACCCTCAATGCATCCATCAGAGTAGGAGTGTGTGTGTGTGTGTGCGTGTGTGCGCGCGCGCGCGTGTGTGTGTGTGTGTGTGTGTGTGTGTGTGTGTGTGTGTGTGAATGTTAGATAAAAGCACTGCTCAAATGTGTTTGTGTGATTGGGTGGATCAGACTTGGATTCGAAAGCACTTAAAGTGCTTAAAATTGAGTAGAAATGTGCTATATAAGTACCTGTCAATTTGCCATTTAGATAAAAATGCATTATTATTATGAAGTGTGCAAAAATACAATGTATTTGATTATGAAAGTGCCACATAATGGCTATTTAAAATATATTTTGATTTAATAACGTGCACTATTAAGCTACTTAAGCAGTGTTATAACTTTGATTAAAGTAAAAAGTCTAATGCTTCTTTCTGTTTTCCAAAACAAAATTATGTTTAACCTGTTGTGGAGCACCACTTTTTACATAATGAACCTGCAATAGGACACAGCTTGAACTCCCCAGTGTTTTCTATACTATTTACACCAATTCTATTTCTGATTAAATATTCTGAGTTCCTGTGGGCCCTTCCTGCCTTTTTCTTGATCCCCACATTGTGCCACCCTATTTAAAAAAAATCCTGCTTCCATTAATAGTTCATATGATTTAGTTCTGGCAGCACAGTGGTGAAGTGGTTAGCGGTTATTATTGTTGCCTCACAGTAAGAAGGTTTTGGCTTTGGACTTTCTGTATGGAGTTTGCATGTTCTCACTGTGTTTGTGTGGGTTCTCTCTGGGTACTCCGATTTCCTCCCACAGTCCAAAGTCATGCAAGGGTAGTTAATAGGCAAATCTAAATATGCCACAGGTGTGACTGGTTCTCTGTCTGCCTTTGGATTGGCGACCTGTTTAGGGTGTACCCCGCCTTTTGCTCCATGACAGCTGAGGTGGGCTCCAGTGCCCCGTGATTGGATAGATTCATTTCAACATTTGCATTTGAAAAGAAAAAATTTTCTCCTTGCAGTAAGAATATTCTCACCATTGTTAGCCTCTACTGTTCTGTGACACCTACTTTCAGCAGCAACCATGTTTGGAGTGACTCACTAAGGCTTGTTAAGACCATGATCACATCGCAGAGGCCAACAGTAGGAGATCCAGAAACAGAGCAGCTGAAATGGAGAAAGAGAAGAGGCAATAGTGAGACATCTCTTTTTTAATCCTCCCACTGAGCTGCAACATCTTTCCCACCAAGTCATCTTAGATTGGAGATTATGAAATACAGACTGTTCTAATCCTTTCTTCCCCATCATGTTCCTTCCCACAGCTCACTCTAAGCAGTCCAGTCATATCACCCAGTCTGTAGAGGAATCTAAGAACTTCTTTTACACAAACTGTTTTAATGCAGTTGATTAATCAATATGTGTAAATGTAGTAATCATAATTTCACACATTCCAAGACTCTGAGTTTATGTTTAACAGGAATCAGGAAGTTAGCATAAAAGTTTGTCCAGAAGTTTAACTACAATATAGAATGCAAAATTAAGCAAATGTCAATAGTGTTGTAAGGGTTGGGATAATGAAACAGAAACTGTTGAAAGTGAATAGTGTCTCCAACTTTTAATTTAATTTATGATGATGATTATTATTATTCATTTTATTTTGCTCCACTTGTAATGTTTTTAAAGCATCAGTAAACTGCTGGGTGGCATTGCATTGGGCACCCAAAACTCCTTGGTAAGGTATGACCATCCAGGGATCAGAATCAGCTGATCATCAGCATTCTTCACTGGGCGTGAGGACATAGAGCTCAGAGCCAGCCACAAGCCAGCAGCCTCAGTATAAGCAGTCATGAGGCAGTTATGAGGAAAATTATGGAGATGAGTTGAGAAATTGTTAACATGCTGGAAAATGACAAGGCAAAGTGTGCCAAGTAAAGGTGGGTGTACAGCAATTCATTTTCGGTAAATTATTTGTATTTCTTTCCAGTAGCAACATACTTTATCAGTTGCTTCAGTAAGAGAAGTTTGGGGAAAATGCAAAGTTTAATCGTTTATTTTATTATGAAAATCATAATGAGCCAAAAACAAAAAAACAATGCAATGGGAGCATCTCTACTAGAAACCAGTTGCACCTTATGGTGCACCTTATGGAGATTGGGACAACTTTGAGGAAAAAAATCTGTATTTGACCCCCTGGACACGAAAACACTGGTGTGCATGCACCACTGAGAGAAGTTTGCTAACTCAATGAGTCATCTGTGCTTGTGCTGTACTATATTTTACATTTCCCTATCATCCTACAGGCTACAGCAGGTGTCATTTATCCAACACATGAACAACTTGCATGTATGATAAATATCAAAATCTACTCTTCTCTGTTTGACTTTGTCCAAACCAAAGTATATAGCTGCCAAGATGCTACTTGCAGCTATAAAATTATTATGCTTATGCAATGACAAGCTGATTAGAATAAACACTTTCCTGTATTTCTTTTCTCTGAGCCATCCATTCATTCATCATTATTATTCTTTCTTTGTCACTTGTCAGCTCCGTATGTCGTAAAGTCTTTATACATTAGTGAACTCTGACTCACACACTGCCAGAGTTCTCCCTTTATCCACACCTGTTCATTGTCCACACCCACTCATAGCGAGCAACTGGCAGAACAAGAGATCCTTCATGTAATATGATAAAATCACCCTCATTGACCTTCATACAACCTGGAGTGCTAATAGCTGCGGATGAATCATTTAATGTTCCCTTGTCGAGAAGAACAAACTGGCTGAGTGTACAGATGAGTCATCATAGTCTTTTTTTCTGGTTCTACTTTTGCTTTTCTTTTTCTTAAACTAGTAAGATGAGGGCACATTTAAATAAAACTTTTCTTTAGAGCTTGTTCCACTGATTAAACTCGAGGTCTTATGTGTGCAGCTGTTTTTCCCGCCTGTCTTTACATAATTTTTTTACCCTTTGTTTCTCAGCGCTCCCATGGAATAGTCACACTTTCAGTTTCTGTCTGTTCACCTACAAAGGGGAGTGATATCTAACAAATGAGGCACCCAGTTTACAAAAAAACCTTTGACAGAGCACATATCACAGTAATTTCCATAAACATATTCATCTTTAAACCTTTCCTATACACAACAGAAGTTAATCTCAAACTAACACTTAAAACATTAGCAAAGTAAATTTTGTTTCAGCTGAAACCTTCTGCAGTTGTCATTACTTCCTGCCCTGAATCTGTGTGGTCTGTTCAAACTTGAATTTGCTCCCTTTGGAACAGAGTCAGATTAGCTGTTTCCCTGTTTTCTCTCTTTGTACTAAGTTAAACTAAAATGTCAGCAAGTAATTAATTTATGCGTTTTCCCAAATGGCACACTTGCTTTGCGAGTCACAGAAATTTTGGCCCTACAACATATTCACTGTTGAATTGTAGGCCAGCTGAGACATCCATGGATGGATGGATGGATGGATGGATTGATGGATATTATTATTAACAGCTGTTAAGCAGCTGTGATGGGCTCCAGGCCCTCGTGACCCTGAGCTGGTTAGGCATGGATCTCTCATATCTTTATTTTATTATCTTTATTAATCTTTATTAATCCCTTGGGAGAGTTCCGTCAGGGGAATTTAAGAGTTTCCAGAACACTCATCCAAAAGAAGGCAAACAACAGAACAAACAGGGAAGACAGGTGTCTGTGGTCACGCAGCCGTTTTTTACAGCGCTACCGTTGTTGAAGACAGAAACAATAGCGAAAAACATATAGGGATGAGTGAGAGAAAAAATCATCTCATACTTTGTATACATATACACATACACAGTATAAGGTTACAAAAACCTCTGCAATAGTGCAGAAACATATAGCATGGGAGCAGTAGGGTGGGGAGGGCAGGGATGGAAGCGAGCCAGCGGAGGCAAGAGGGGGAGGGGATGGGCTACTGTGGGGCTGACTCAAACTCCCCTCCTTAGCTAACAGTTCTGATAAGAGGTGGAAATGTTCATCAACAGCTAGGTCAAGGGAGGTCAGTCCAACACTGATCAGAAGAAGACAGGACAGCGGGGGTGTAGAGCATCTGTTTACAAAACATCCAGGAGACAGTTTGATAAGTGGCAGTCCAAGGCCGCCAAGGAGCCAAATTTCTGATTCCACGACTTGTTTTGGGTACAAACTGTACTGATTAATTTATTATCTCTGTGGCAAAAAAAAGTCCAATTTATCCAAATCTTCTGGTTCGTTCCTTCGCCGTGCAGAAACAGATACATACATCTCCAAGATCTTACCCCTCCGAATCAGCTCCAGATATACAGAGTCTGTGTTGAGTCTGTACCTTCTTCCTGCAATCCCATCATAAGCAGTCTTACCGAGCCCCAGACAGCTGCCCAGACTTCCTGAATTGCAACGACAAGCCAGGTATCTCTAGATCCAATTCGGAGAAATCCCAGGGTCCAAAAGCCAAATGTGTATGTCCTCCACGACACTACGGCCAGGCACGTCATCTCCCTCAAGGAAAGGAAAGGCTGGGGAGAGAAGAAAAGTGCAACCGTCTGCTGAAGAGAAAAAAAACAACATATATATATATATATATATATATATATATATATATATATATATATATATAAAACACTACAGTGGAAAGTATCTGTATTCGTGTGCATATTCTCACAATATTAAAGTCTCTGCTGGCTTATATGAATGTCAACAACCACACGAACATGGTGGTCTCATTAGCTGCAGTGTTACACAGGGAATGTCAGTTTTCACCTGTTCTGTTTGCCAAATACTTGTATGTGTTGGAGCAGAAGATGCGTAAATTGATTTCATATGCAGCAACACTGGTTTGTTCAACATGACAAAGATTTACATCTGGAAATTCTCATGCTGGTGTGATTTTTTCCTTTATACATCCCTTATTTCAGTTATAGTGTTAAGATCTGTTGACAAGTTGATGGAAGTTCATGTATTTATACTTTTACATCTTGGGACTCGTGAAGGGTTACAGTGACGCAGACAGTGGGGCCTTATGCAAACATATGAGGGATTTTATGAGTTCAAGGACTCAGTGCTTTTATAAACTTACAAGTTCAGATAGTTGTGCGCAGTGTGTAGGTTTATTGTTACTGTGTTATTTTGGGTGGCTATACTGTTTCACTCTGATAACAAGCCTTTTGGCATCCATTCTGAAAAAGAAGTACTGGCACTATGTTAACATCCATCCAACCATCTTTTTCCCTTATCCAATTCAGGATCTCAGGGGTGCTGGAGTCTATTCCAGCTGTCATAGGGTGAGAGGCAATACAACCTGGACAGGTCTCCAGTTTGTCGCAGAGCAAACACATACAGTAGATACAGACAACCATTCACAGTGACATTCACACCTTCAGCCAATTTAGAATAGCCAGATAACCTGACATGCTTGTCTTTGTGCTGTGGGAAGAAACCAGTGTACCATGAGAAAACCAAAGCAGGCATTGGGAGAACATGCAAACGCCACACAGAAAGGCCCCAGTGGGCTGGTGGATTCAAACCCAGGACCTTCTTGCTGTGAGGCAAAGTTATCAGTTTTGCCAGTATTTTATCAAACAAATTATAAATCCCCAAAGTTATTACATCCAGTGTAGCACTGATGTCTGTACCAGACACAAAGTGAGTCAGACCAAAGAGATGAAGTGAACCCAGTGTTGCCTTCCTCACAAACTACACTAAAACCAGACTTTGCAGGTTAGGGGAATTAATTATTCATCTTAATGCCTGGCTGCTTTTGAGAGGTCAATTTCCTGTACCTCATAATTTCAGATGTTTAAATCACACACTGAAGGTCCCCCAGATAATTTTAATATTTGTTTGAAAGACATGGGATATTGGAGTAAATTGGGAGTAGTGTTTAATAATGATGTGCTTTTAGAACAAATAAGTCAAGGAGAATATTATATTAGACGTGTGTGCCAGACAGTGTGCTACAAATTAAAAGCACTGAGTGTGGACTATCAGTGATCTGGTTTCACTTGGTACATGTCAAATGACATATCAGCACTCTCCGGAAGAGAAGGGAGGAGGAGAAAGGAAAACAAACAAACAATGTAACAAACATTGTAAACTGCAATGTTTGTTGCACTAAAATTTTAAAGAATGCTAGACCTCACAAAAACATGAAAGGTCAATCAAACAATATGTATTAAAATAAAAAGAGAAATGACAGATTTCAGGGAAGTTTTTACCTTTAACTTTGATCAGTTTTTGACAGAAATAATGAAAATTTATTGTTCCCACTGTTAATTTCTGTGTAGAATAGATAGCAACAACAAGCTGTGTGCAACACAGTGAGAAAGACTCTCAGTGAGGAAATTAATCAAATTACTTCATGGAATTAGCTTTAATTCTTCGGTTGCAGCATGTGAGGTGAAAATGGTGGAGGTATGTGTGTGGTTGATGTAATTGTAAGGCTGCTGTGGAGCTGATTGGTGCAGTTCTCTCACATGCAGAAGTTCATTTCTGCCTTCCTCTTTGGCCTCCAGCAGCTGCTGGATAATCCCCTTGAGCCTGTGTCCTATTAAGCTTTTAAAAGCCGGTATAAACTGTTCATTTTTTAATAGCCATGTCACATCAAGGGTACAAATCTGCACCACCCACTGCCTTTCATCTGCATGCTGTGGTCCAATTGCATCACAGTTCTGCGTGCTGCTGTGTACAAATTAATTAGAACATACAGGCGTCTTCAGCTCTTTCTCTGCAATAAAGCTGCCTTTCTGATTTGATTATTTCTAATTAATAAATCCTATATGTGTGTCAGGTGGAGGCAGAACGATTATGGAAGACATCCTGTCTTGTCCCAGTGCCAAAGTTGTCTCCATCTGTCTTCAGTGATTATACACCAGTTTCCTTAATATCTCACAAAGCGAAAGTCCTGGAGAAACTGGTCTTGGGCCATCTCAGACTTCAGAAGACCACCTTCCTTAGCCCATTGCAGTTTGCTTACTGCCCCCTTCACACTCTCACCTGGATAAATCTAACGGCACTGCGAAAACTGCTGGAGGCTGTGGACCCACCCACAGCCTCCAGGATTATTCTCTATCTTACTGACTGACCATAGTTTGTGCGACTAATGCTTGTTTTATGCTTGAGTAGGGGTGGCCCAAAGGCAGTCTGAGAGCAGTCACGGATGGCCTGTCTATCTGCAGAGTGCTTGTTGTTGATGGAGGCAGTGTCAGAAACGTGGTACATCTGGTCTTGCGACACATGCTTGTGCTGTACATCAGCCAGCTGCAGAGAAGAGTGAAGTTACAACATACAAAGAACTGAAGTGAAACTGAGTGTTAAAAACAATGAAAAGTGTCCAGTGCAGCCATTTTGTATTTTGTATGCCGTGTCTTTAATCTTCGATTATTTTTTCACACTTCTCTTATTCCTGGTGAGCTCCACTGTCGCTTCCTTCTCTATTCCAGCCTCTTGTCAACCAATCAGCATTCGACTGATGCACAGGTCATCCATGTCCAGCAATGAGCAATTGGGATTTTGGAGCACTTTTGCAGTGGGTGCAAACCCCTCTCTGTTCACTGTCCAAACAGAAATGTGTACACAGACAGACAAATTTGCGGGATCATGAATGACGCTTAAGGAGCTGTGTGTCTGAGTGGGTGGTGAGCAGCACAGCAGCGCCACAGGAGACTGTATTCTCACCTTTTCACTTTACACTGTGTACTTCTGACTTACAGTATAACTCGGAGTCCTATCATCTGCAGAAATTCTCAGATGATACTGCAGTGTTGGGGTGCATCAGTGGTGGGGAGGAGACAGAGTACAGGGAACCAGTGGACCACTATTGGAGTAGTGTGGTCATAACACCCTCCTCCTAAATGTGGCCAAGACAAAGGAAATGGTGGTAGAGTTCAGGAGGAACGAGCCCAAGATGAACACCATTTCCATCCTAGGAGAAGAGCACAGAGAGCTACAGATACCTGGGTGTTCACCTTGACAATATGGACTGTAAGTGTAAACACTGAGACTGTCTACATGACAGAGCAGACTCTCCTTCTTGAGGAAGCTTAGGTCATTTAATGTATACAGTATACAGCATGTATACACTGCTAGTTCAAGTTTCTTTTCTGTTGGGGTAGCAGCATCAGAACCAGTGACACAGGCAAGGCTGACTTGGTGCTGGGGACACTGGAGCCCCTACAGTTAGGATGTCGCACAAACTGCTGAACATCCTGGAAAACACCTCAAACCCCTTTTACGACCTACCAGTCAAACAGCAGAGTGGATCCTTCAGCCCGGCTGTAATAACAACAGATATAGGAACTCTTTCATACTCACTGCAGGTAAACAATATAATGACACTCTCTGACTCTGTGCAGAAAGAGGAAACTTTTCCTCAGAGTGGCAATGCACAAGTTCACTTTACTCATTAATCTGCATGCTCTATTGCACAGAAGCAATATTTCAGATATCTCAATTTATATTTATACTTTCTTTTTTATATACATACGTATTATTTTTATCTATCTATCTATCTATCTATCTATCTATCTATCTATCTATCTATCTATCTATCTATCTATCTATCTATCTATCTATCTATCTATCTATCTATCTATCTATCTAGTGTGTTTTGGACAAAATACTAAACAAAGAGGATTGCTTTAGCTAATTTCCTCTCTAAATCTGTCAGAATGTTTTAGTTTAATAATTCTCATATCACTTCCCCTGAAGCACTGACTATAAGAGTGACAGCACAATGTGCAACAAAACTCTTGCTTCTCTTTCTCTGGATAATAAACCTTTTGTTCTCTTTCTTTACCTCACTCTTCACAGCAGAGTTTACCTGGTAAACTACATACATTTGCCCGCTCCACTTTTTTCTTTTGCACAGCTTAAAGTCTCAGCAGTAAAGTCTCAGATGTTCACTACACAATTCAGAGTGCATGACCCCTGCATTGCTGTTTAATGTTAAAATCATTGTGAAGGTTCTCAAACTTCTATAAAGGCTTCTCTTGACCATCAGTCCGCAGACCACATCTAAGAAATCGCACACGTAAAAGCAGCCATTGAATTACAATGTTGTTAAAGATTAGTTGTCTTTAATCAAAGGGTAATATGTTAAAGTTCAGGTGCTTGGTGTAATTTGCTGCTGGCTTTTTATGATGTACCTTTGAGGAAATGATCTTCCCCACAGAGGAAAGCAAAAGATGACACTGCTATGCTCTGTGGGAAAGTTTTTGCTTTGTTTTGAAGCAAAGTCTCTAGCGGTTTGTGCCAACCAGAGTAAGAAGCAATATGTTTGCCCTTTTCACTTTCTGGGAGGCAAAGATCTTTGATTCCAGATCACTCAGTACAAGACACAATGCAATATTAAAACTAAACAAAGATGTTGTCCTGCTGTCTAATAATAATCCCTAATTGTTTAAGGATGGTGAGCCTAAGGCAGCAATACGACATTTAAGCAATTCAAAATGGCACAGACAGACAAGCATACAGCTTTATGAGTTCACTTTATTCCTTGGGTTGGTGCCAAGCTTCAACTTCTAACCGCTTATAAGCTCAAACTAAAATCTTTAGACAGACAAGACCAAGACCAAAATGATTGCACAGTCCTCGGGTGCCAGACTGATTGACTCTGTGGTCTCTTTTAAAAACAAAAACAAATTTTTTTCTGAATCACCTCTACATTAACTGCGCCCTGCAAATTTTTCCCGTGCTGTTCAGCACTGAAATGCAACAATGTTTGATGAAACAATAAAGAAACTGATGCACCTTTTAACCAGACAGAATTGTTGTTGATTGTCAAACAATAAATCTGATGTTTGCATGCACTGACCTTTAGGATTAGCAAGGATCAGACTTTGTGTAAGCAGTTTGGATGCCTATTGTAGTACCATTAAGGGCTATGTGAACTAGGAGTAAAAATTGTAAATGAATGTTATATTTCATGGGCTATTTGATAAAAGGAGCACTGTGGTGAAATGAAATAATCTGATCTTCTTTCAGTGAAGAACTTTAACCATAGAAAGGAAATATTATATACCTGTAAAGCTAGAGGTCACCCAGTCATAACAGTGGCCCTGAGTTCTCCTATTTTGGACATGCCCAAAACATCTCAGGTGTCAATTAGGAAACATTAGGAAGCTAACATACACTAGGAAGCTAACATATCAGAAAATTAATCAGCAACAGTTCTACCACTGAGTCAGGCATTTTTGTCAATTACCATCATTGGTTAAAAGCTAGAGTTTGCTTCTTTTCTAGAGAACCTACACCATGACTGAGGTATTGAATATTGGTCTGTCATCAAAATAAATATAACGTATGATTATCACCCATTGGGGCTGGGAAATAATGAAGTGTTTGCACTGCATGTCACTGGCCCAGTAACGCTGAAGCCTCCAGCAGAAAAGACCTCTGAGTTCTATTTCAGAAGGAGCTGCAGAAGATTTTTACACAAATGAGCCCTTATGTGGAAGGTGGAGCTTTGTGTCCTTTGGGCAGGAGGATTTCATAAGGGAGGTAAACAGTGTCCTACCTGTACCAGGTTACTGAGCACTAGGTCTCAGACTGCTGGCTTACTTGTGGCTGCTAGGGTATTTAAAAGTAGAATGGGAGGCAGAGCCTTCAGCTTTCAGACCGTCCTTCAGTAGAAGCAGCTCTCAGTTTGGATTCAGGAAACGGACACCCTCTCCACTTTTAAGATTAGGCTAAATATATAATATAATAATCCCCTGGTATGTGCATTGTCAGGCATAAAAGGCATCATATTTTGAAGTTTAATGCAACTTTAGTTGCCCAACAAATCTAAACATCACTATATGTCAGCATGGTGGCAGCTCTGACAGAGTACTCTGAGCTAAATCGTCATCACAGCTGGTTAATATGCCAATAAGCTGATGTTTAATATCTTATTGTAGCATGATAGTATGGTAACATTTTCTAGATTCCCACCCAAAATGTAAGCACGCCTGGGCTCAGTGTCAGCGAGAAAATGTTGATAGTTTGCAGATCTTTAAAGCAACCAAAGTACTTGACAGATCAAAATTTTGACTTGATAGTGCCAGAAAAAAAATTAAGGGATCATCAAAATAATCAATAATGCTCCATCAGAAGAGCATTAGATATGCTTGAATAGTTTCAGAAACCTCTACTCCTCCCACATCTTTCTGATGCAGATTTAATCTCTGAAATTGATTGAAATGTTTGGGTCTCTGACCATTTCAGCAGCTCTGGTAAAATTAAAGTGTTTGCAAAACTTAAAATAAAAAGCTGCAGCAGTGTCATATATTAGAATGCTGAACAATTTGGACAATACATATTTTGCATTTAACACTTTAAAATTATAAAACATGCCTAAGTAATGCAGGACAGATTAATTGTTAATGTATGAATTTTTGCAGTGTATTCTGTAAATTTTCATTGCTCACTAAGAAATGAAAGACACTAGGAGTTCGTGGAATCATCATCATCATATCACAGTAACTTTATGCGATGAATAATACAGTCATCAGAGGAGGATTATTCCAAGTGCATTTAATTTAACAGTATCTGTTCTCATAGAATAATGAAGCTGATTTTACTTATTGTAATTTGCTAATATCTACATGTTACTTACTGAGAAATTATACAACAGTATGTGCAAAAAATGAAGAAAGTCATTGAGAGAAAAATAGGTCAGTCTTTTAGCACCCATGCATATCACAGTGATGAAACAAAAGCTCAAACAAAAGCAAGACCTCTGATCAACTGGTTGCTGACACTTTAAAGTGTCAGTGAAGGATTTGGAGAGCAATGTGACTAATCTGAGGATAGGAATATAGAAGCAAAGTTTGATTTTTGCAGCTTGCAAATGTATTATAGATGACTTTGGGGAGTGAAAGTGAATTGATTTGCCACACATTATTACTGTGGAAGAAGTTACGCTGTATGTCTGTATAGGTGCTCAGTCATCTAGGTCATAGGTGTCTCTGTTGGAAAAAGTGGCTGGACTAATTTTAAGTTTCTTGAAGACGTTGCACCTCTCATCCAAAAGGCTTCTTCAGTTCTCAAACCAGAAGGTGAAGAGTCCCAGGTATTTAAACCCCAGTGGGGGTTGTCCCTGGAGGTGGTTGTGACTCACTATTGTTCACGTGCATAATCACATGCACCTAGGTGTGAAAGAAGGCGTGGGTCATCACAGTTAGTGGTTTTGGATGAGTGTGTGTTCCAGTGGGTGGTGGGAGTCAAAGAGTAGGTATTGGCTTTTGGTAAACTTCACTGTTGAGGCTTCCGTCTTCCTCAATAGGCACAGCACAGTCCAGAAACAGTAACCTATTATTCATGGTATCCTGCCTGCTATCCATCTATGTCCGCTGTGAACGACTATCAGAGGAGGTGGCCTACGTCACCAACTTTCCCCTGTCTACAATGCTGTCCTGAGCTCCCTCCCCAGGCGCATCAACCTCCATTCACACCTTTCTTCAGGTGACCTCAGTAGGTCAATAGATAGAGTGGAGCAAAGTCCCAAATTGGTAATGTAATTGTAATGACCCAAGTCTTCTTTCACATCTTGGCCCATGTATTTATGCACATGAACAATACTAGATCACAACCACCTCCAGGAAACAACCCCCACTAGGGTTTAAATACCTGGGCCTCTCCATCTTCTAGTTTGAGAACTGAAGAAGCCTTTCAGATGAGAGGTGAAACATTTTCAAGAAACCCAAAGAAGTCCAGTCACCTTTTTTCAATCCCCAAGTTAAGTTGTATATATATATGTGTGAAAATAGTTCTGGAAAAGAAAGGCAGAGTATGAAAATTTAAAGAAAACACACAAATATAATAGCTCACAAAATACAGTAGAGGCTATTTATCCCACTGCTAATAGGTCAGAGCATCCAGCAAAGATCCATCATTCCTTTCGTTGAGATGCAGCTTTGTTGGAAATATTTTAGAGCCACTCATTTAGGGTCATACTGCAGAATAAAGATCTAAAGATGGTGAGTCAAATATGAGGCACTTTCAATTCTGTAAAGTTTACCACCTGAGGCAAAGAGCAGAATGAAACACGAAGCAGCAGCTTCGAGTATAAAAAATATATATATATTCAAAAGATGTCACTCACTCCTGCAGACACAGGTATTTGTGACTAATTTTACAACACACATAATAGTTACATGAGCCACTGTGGAAAAAAATGGGACCTTTAACACTTGTTTTTTGGTTAGTGTTTAATTATGGTTGGAAGGCTCTGAAAGCACGATCAGACTTCACAAACCCTTTAATGTTACTAAATTATTTAATATCCTTTTAATAGTCACAAGCAAGTAAATAAATGTCCTTTGGAACAAGCTTGAATTTATTTTCACATTTTGGTCATTTACACACTTTCCTCTTCCCCAGAATCCCACACCTCCTGTGTAACAAATCAAATTTTTACACCATGCCTTGGAGTATGTTTCAGCCATCAAGAGCCACTTGATGTCAAAGTATGCAGCAGTATAGTTTCTCGCAGTTTAAATAAGCACAGCACTGAAGTTGCCTTTTCCGATTCCCCAAGCTGCAGCATTATACACTAATTGTTAAAGCAAAGCGGAGAGTCAAATGGCAGCCAAACTGCTGTCACACAACACATAATCCTTGGAACGATGGACCGCTGTCCTAAAGACATGTTGAATGTCAAACTGGATTAGAAAACATTTCAGTTGTATGTTGTTAGGATTTTACAGGCCTGTTTCTATGCCTAAACACATGTTCAAAACATTTATTACTTCTGGATGTCTTTAATGGGGACGTATAATCCCATTTAAAAGAAGAAGACACAGTATCAGTGGTTACAGACAAAGAAAAATTCCAGATTGTGCAGATGTGAGATCAAGGCGACTTTGTTACCAGGTGTTGCAGCATTAAGTTTAATGCTGCATTTCTTTTATTTCCACTTATGGCTGTGGTTTACATTATGGTGACGCCAGCCACCTGAGTATTCTGTAATCCGCCAGGATTTTAAAATCTGCATTTAAAGCGCATTTCTGCTCTTGGCTTAGAATAAAATCAGCTTTAAAAAAAATTCAATTTAATGATGTTTTACTAAATATGTGCAGACACAAAGGAATTGTCACCCAACACTGCAGTTCTTCTCAGCTTTACAAAAATTTATTGCCTCTTTGTTTGGATTTTGCATGCCTCCAATTTTTATTCAGTGGTTTGTTCTCAGAGCTCTCTGCTTCCAGGCACAGGAAGCCCTTTCCAATGAAACGGCTGTTAAAAACAACAACAGAAAAAAGCACTGCTCCGCACCAGACCCAGTGTTAAAGAGAGCAGTTATTTGCAAGGGGTTTTTTTGGAGACAAATGCGCAAGTATGCAACTGTTTCCCAGAACATTCACAATACTTCATAAGACGAAGTTTCCACTGTGTTTTTCTGTGCTACGTCCAACTTTCCAGAAATCAGTAAATGCAGGTTACAATAAGGATTGTCTGTTATGGGAGATATTTGCCTTCGGGGGGTTTCTGGCAGTCAGGCATAAAGTTGCTGAAAGCACGTTAATGCAAATCTTGATTCATTTCTAAATCTAACCTGCTGTGACTGAAAACTGAGAAGAAATATCAGCTGGACTGCATACAGTGGGGTAAAAAATTATTTGATCCCCTGCTGAATTTGTAACGTTGCTCACTTCCAAAGAAATGAACAGTCTCTACTTTTTATGGTAGTTTTATTTTAATGGAGAGAGACAGAATATCAGCCAAAAATCCAGAAAAAAAACACATAAAAGTTATAAATGATTTGCATGTCTTAGACTTACTTAGACTTAGACAGACTCTATTGTCATTCAAATTTAGACAGTACAGTGCGCATAAGAACGAGATTTCGTTGCTATGGCACGACATAGTCTAAAATTCTAAAATTAAAAGTGTCAATGCTGTGTGTAAAATATAGTGCAAAAATTTGGCAATAAAATATATAAACAATATATACAGTAGCAGCAAGCTCACCACAACAATATATTTCACAAAGTAAGTTGTATGAGATAGTTAAGAGGAATAAGCAGCATTTTACCGAGTGTTCAGCAATCTTATGGCATATGGAAAAAAGCTGTTTCTGAATCTGGCTGTTCTGCATCTAAGACTCCGGAGCCTCTTTCCAGAGGCCAGTAACGAAAACAGTCCGTTGTAAGGGTGGGAAGGGGTCTTTGTAGATGTTTTGAGCTCTGTTCAGACAGCAACTCGTAGCCGTGACCTGAAGGGATGGAAGTGAGATTCCTATTATTCGCTCCGCTGTCTTCCCCACCCTCTGTAAGTACCTCCAATCAGAAGCGCTGCAGGCTCCTGCCTAGACTGAGATACCACTGGACAACACGCTCTCTATGGTACCCCT
Source organism: Pterophyllum scalare (assembly GCA_024447675.2). NCBI lineage: Eukaryota > Metazoa > Chordata > Actinopteri > Cichliformes > Cichlidae > Pterophyllum > Pterophyllum scalare. Next base: position 5,434 of record JAMQGT020002353.1, on the reverse strand, counting down.
GTAGAAGATGGTGAGAATCGGAGGGGGGAGGTGTGCTCTTTTCATCCGTCACAGGAAGATTTCTGAATTTCCTCAAATCCATAATCATATAACGGCCATATGTTGGTTTTGAATGTTGTCGCTGCAATTCCGCTTTGTTAAGCTCTGAATTTCTGAATCTGAATTTCCTAACAAGGCCATCTTACATCATTTGTCACTGAGTGAAATAAGTATTTGATCACTAAGCAAAAAATAGTACTTGGTGGAGAAACCCTTGTTGGCAAGCACAGCGGTAAGGTATTTCTTATATGCAAATCAATTTATAACTTTTATGTAATGAGTTTTTTGGGGGGGGTTTTGGTTGATATATGTTTCTTTATGTTTTTCATTCAAATGAAACTACCATAAAAATTCATATAATTTTTTTTCTTTATTTGAAAGTGAATAAACTTATAAATTCATCAGGGGACCAAATAATTATTTCCACACTTAACATGCATTAGATTTTTTTTGAACAAATATGCATCCTGCTGATTTATGATATCACTCCAACCCTGTCCGTCTGTAGAGAGGGCTCGTGTGGGATTAACAGGGCATTCATGTTGCAATAATTATTTAATTGTTGTGTTCTTCTATTCTCATGTGGGAAATTCAACACATGTTGAATAAAAATGCATTTTTCTTTTCGTTAGTACACCATGAACAGCTTCAGAATGCTAACATAACCACTGGATTCAGAAATAACAAACAAAAATGCCAAAACATAATGATATTTTTAGCTCGCTCTGGCTTGTATAATTAGGTGGCTCATCAGCACTCCTCTGTTATTGCCCAAGGAATGTCTCCTGAGACTCATGGGGCAAAAACAGGCTCAGCTCATCTCCACTGCTACAAAGAACAAAATATTAACCGGTCTTGATGCTGTGTGACTGGCAACATGGCCAATCCAAGGATCAGACACCAGTCTTTCAAAATTTGTGTCTCAGTGAAATGTAAACAGGCCAACTACTTTAACAAAAGGAGCTAATAGAGGAGTGTGTAACCACTGCCTTAATTGTGGAAGCTGGAAGCTTTCCTCAGAGATTTTGGCTCATATTGATGTTGATAGCATCACACAGTTGCTCCAGTGTTGTTGGCAGCACATACATGAATCCACCACATCCCGAAGGTGCCCTATTGGATTGAGATCTGGAAACTGTGGAGACTGGGGAGTACAGTGAACACATTGTCATGTTCAAGAAGCCAGTTTGAGATGATCTGAACTATGTGATATGGCACGTTATCCTGCTGAAAGCAGCCATCAAAAGATGGGCACACTGTGGTCATAAAGGAATGGACATGGTCAGCAACAATACTCAGGTATTTCTGCATACTTTGGATTAGAACAAGACCTTTGGCATCAACAAGGCATTTACACCCAGAGAATTGCCACTTGTTGTGTGTGGGAAAATCCTAGTAGATCAGTAGCTTCTAGCAACCATGCCATGTTAAAAGCCTCAACCAGTTGTGGCAGATGTACTGCCCCTCCCTGAGCCTGGTTCTGCCAGAGGTTTCTTCCTGTTGAAAGGGAGTTTTTTCTTCCCACTGCTGCCAAGTGCTTGCTTGTAAGGGGCCGTTTTGACCATTGGGTTTTCTCTGTAATTATTGTAGGGTCTTTACCTTACAATATAAAGCGCCTTGAGGCAACTGTTTGTTGTGATTTGGCACTATATAAATAAAATTGAATTGAATTGAAAGTCAGAAATGCTGAACATCATAGAAATATCTTACAATCCTCTAGCAAGACAGCCTTTTGGGCTGTCCTTTTTGGAAAGAAATTGCCATCAAATTGGACACTATGCATCACTGGTTATATTTCAACTGCAATTCATACCATTACTGTAACTTTGCCACTCTTGATCAACCTGTTCTGCATTGACATTTTTAGTGTGATGTAATTGATATTCACTCGTAGAATGTTGTCAATAGTTTTTAAAAATGAAAACTATTTTTTTAAATATTCTCTGCATAAAAATGAGTAAATATTAGTGTCTTGATATTTTGTCGTGTTCAAATGCAGCTTGTGATAGGAAGGTCTACAGGATAGTGGAGCGTAACCATCTGAGTCAAGTGAGGATGATGCCAGTGGGAGTGATGATGAGTGGCTGCCAGAAAAACAAGGAAAAGGATTAGGATTAGGCAATGCTAGCAGTAGTGACAGTGGATCTGAAGATGCTGAAGGAGTTGTGGGTAGTGAGGTGGCTGACGATGCTGAGGGGATCTGAGGATGTATCACCAGACAGAGCTCAGGGACAGAAAAAAATTAGAAATGTCTGGAAAACCACAGTGTACTGGTTTGGTGGTGCAAACATATTATTTTTGGTTTGTACACTGGATGTTTTGCCAAATTTCCTTATAGTCAGCCTAAAGTATTGAACTATTGTAAATGGCAGTAATACTCAAAAGACTATGCTGCTTTCTGAGGGAGTGTTTCTTTTTCCTAAAAATCATAGAAAGTCCGCAGTTCATCAACCTAATGCTCGGTTCAACATTTGCATTGCTTTGAAAAGTATTCTAATATGTTACAATGTGAGAAAACATCAGATTATCAAATGAAAATTAAAATGTTTTTCATTTCATAGTTTTCACACAGTATATACATTTCTGTTATTGGTTTGTTAAATACAAATTTCTTTGCTCAAAAGTCAAATGCATGGTATCCTGTCTCTCTCCTCTCAGCCCCAACTGGTCACAGCAGATGACTGCCCCTCCCTGAGCCTGGTTCTGCTGGAGGTTTCTTCCTGTTGAAAGGGAGTTTTTCCTTCCCACCGTCGCCAAGTGCTTGCTCATAGGGGGTCGTTTTGACTGTTGGGTTTTCTCTGTGTTATTGTAGGGTCTTTACCCACAGTACAAAGCGCCTTGAGGCGACTGTTTGTTGTGATTTGGCGCTATATAAATAAAATTGAATTGAATTAGTGGACATGTCTGTAACTCAATGAAAAATAGGTTCATAAAAAAAATTCAATTGCATTGTTGCTGGGTTTTGTTTCATTTTGTTTTGATTTTTTTTGTCATGTCTAAAGAGGAATAAAAAACTCAGGAAAAAAATCTTGACTGAGGTTCTCATAATTCATGCATGAACGGACTAGGCATGCAGTTTTCCTGTTTGGGACACATATGCACCCAAGCCTGGAGGGAACTTTGCATGAGCATTATGAACAGTGTAGTAGGGATTCAATTAAAGATTCACGGGAGTAAGGTGGTCTGAATTAAAGAAAGGATGTAATCAACTATTGCAAATTAGAAAGAAGTAACCCCAGCTGCTCGTACATTACTGAAAGACACAGAAAACAGTCATTTTAGAATGGAGTGAGATTTCAGAGGTGTACTTTGTCTGCTTTTCTGTTTTTATCCATTGCTATTCCTGCCGGGAGGTCTAATTCATTGGTGGTGTGCACTAGGAGCCACTCCAATGAATTGAGAATTACAATATATTATTATTACTATTATTATTATGTAATTGAAAATGCATGTCTTACAAATCTTCTTATGTTCAGCTCAGTGCACACAAAACCCACATTCAACAGAAAATTAACACCAAAGTAAAAACAAAAATCTTAATTTGGTAACAATGTTTATTTGATTAAACTAAATAAATCAATTTATAAAAGCAACATAATGCATAATAATGTACACCCTCTTTGATTTTGTTCTTGCATATAATTCTGAGCCTTGTGATGTTTGTTTTACAGGCCTGAAACTGTCAGTTGAATGGCTGTGTGGGAAATCCAAATAAAAAATTTTTAAGACTTTTTGGTGATGTGGCTGGCATGTATCACTCAGCCTAGTGGTTTGGCAGGACATTGGCTGCACATGAAACCATTTAAATTGAAAATAAATAAATACATAAATAAATAGATAAATCCCTGCCAAACTGGCCTCCATGACTAAGACAGCTAATCTGCTGCTTTGAAACTTGGCTTTGCAGTTTTATTGTTTGGAGATTTGGCACTTTACTTTATTCCTGTTGACTTCCACCTCTTTCAAAATTGCCTGCCTTCAGAGTCAACTTGCCTTTCCTCTGCCATTCTCTCTTAGCGAGCTAGCATAAGTACAGGTGGTCAGATTTGTGCTGGCATTAATAAGGAGAAAATTCAAAGAAGGTGATGTCACTTTTAACTAATTTGACATTTATTGGTCACATCTGCATAAGTTATAAAATATGGTTTGATTAGGCAAGGATTTTTATGTGCAGCATCTTTTATGAATTAAAAATATGCACACCATCAGGGAATGATCTTAAGAGTAAATAAGCATTTTTTTAATGAGGGCTTGACACTTTAACTAAAGGCCTCGGTCCAGAACAAGACCAAATCAAATCCTACAGTAATGCTTTTAAAATGACTGAAAAGTCGACTTTGACTCTGCTGGTTGGTGTTTCTGTGTTTCAGGAGATGGGAACCCTAAAGAGAGCAGTCCTTTCATCAACAGCAGTGCAGCCACTAACATGGATAAGAGCCAGCAGTACGACGGCAATAACATGGCTCTGTTTGAGGTGGGCGCAGTCTTCACTACCCTGTAATATTGGCTGCTGTGAAGTCCTTAGTGGTGTTTTTAATGTCAAAAATGTGAATGTGTAGGGTGCTGGGGTGGCTCAGTGGGTGAGCAAGCAACCCTGTATGCCGCATGGTTGTGGTGCAGGTGGCCTGGGTTCCTGGCCAGCCCGTAGCTCTTTGTTGCTTGTCTTCACCTATGTCTCTCTCTCTTTCAATGTACACTATATAATTTAAAAAAAACCTGCGAATGTGTCTGCTTTTGACTTAAACTTTGCGTGTATTTGTATTTGTACTGCAGGAAGAGATGGATACCAGTCCTATGGTTTCCTCTCTGCTCAGCACTCTGGCCAACTACTCCAACCTGCCAACTGGCAGCAAAGAGCACGAAGAGGCTGAGAATAATGAGGAGGGGACGCGTCCATCTAAAAAACCTGTGAAGGTAGAGTATGTTATGCATGTCACACATTTAACCTCCTTCTGCAGCAACACAATTAAAACTTTCAATATTATATCATATATCAGAAAATATCGTAAAACAGTGGATTACGATTTACTATTCATGTCTGTAAGGTCTAGCCCTAATAGGAAATTAGAGAATAAATCATATATGTCAACTCAAATTTACCTAGTAACCTTATAAGCAGCATATTTTTTTTATTGTGACCACAGACAACAGCTCATTTTTATTGCTTACTGAGGTGCTTTAATTAGTGAATTCATTAATTAATGTATCTACATGAAAATGATTTTAAATGATTACCGCCCTGTGGCCCTCACACTGGTAATCATGAAGTGCTTTGAGAGACCGGTTCTCCAGCACATCAAAGATCATCGCCCCCCAATTTCGACACCCATCAGTTTATCGTGCAAACAGATCCACAGAGGACAACTCTGTGTTGAGCCACTTGGAGCAGCAGCTT
>JAMQGT020002352.1:0-72370 GCA_024447675.2 Pterophyllum scalare | reverse complement strand
TTTGGCTGGCGACCACATATATAATATATATATCGCGGTGCAGGTGGCATGGGTTCGAGTCCCAGCCTGTCGCCGATCTGCCTCGTCCTCCCACGTTCCCTGTCTGTGTACCCTGCAAATAAAACTGCTGTGGCCAAAAAAAAAAGATTATTCACTGATCAGTTGTTCTCATGAGTGTTGGATAAAAGGTTGGACCGTGTCTGTGTTCTGCCATAGCGCTTCCAGTGGAAGTATCTGATAGTGGATGAAGGCCACAGAATCAAAAACCTCAACTGCCGGCTGGTGCGGGAGCTGAAGACACTGCCCACTGACAACAAGCTACTGCTGACAGGGCACGCCACTGCAGAACAACTTGGCCGAGCTCTGGTCCCTCCTCAACTTCCTCCTGCCAGAGGTCTTCGATGACCTCAAGAGGTGTCTCTTTCTTTCTTCTCTCAGACACACACACACAGACACACACACAGGTCAGTGACAGCTGATTATCTGCTGTGATGCGGACGGAGAGGCGTACCTGTGGTGGAGAAGGTTGACAGAACAGTGCTTAACGCAGCAGTTGACACAAACGGGGGAAAGTTGTGAGCACGTTTTCAGCTCCTATATTTCAAATAAGAAAATAAGAAATGGGTGCAGCAATTTATTGAAACATGCAAACATGTGACCACTTATTTTCCGCTTGTCCAGTTTTATCAAATTTTTAAGAACACCCTGCACACTATACACCATATATGCCAAGTTTTCAGCTAATAACTCTTTGGGAATAATTGTGTTAGTGCAAAAAAAAATAGTATTTTTTTTATTGGGATTTTTTTTTTTTTTTTGGTTCAACTAAAGCAATTGGAACAAATTGGACTTTGCAACAGACTGCTAGCAACAAAATGCCTCAAAATGAAACTTAAACCAGTTCTTTGTAGGTCTGCTCAAATATGGTCAAATCACAAGGGCCACAGATTTCCAGTTTCGGTAATTAACAGTATTTAAGACATAATGCATCTTGCACAAGCATAGGTGCCAGCAGTGTCGCTGGTCACTTACATAGGTTAGGCTGTAGGCCCCACGAAGACTCAACCTGAAGCACAAATCAGCCATAAGAGTATATTTGCAGAGCATCATGTGACAGAATAATTTTGATGATGATCTCTTTTCTGTTTTTATTTAGTTTTTGTGATCGTTTGGAGCTGAAATGGAAATTTTGTCTCCAAACGATCACAGAAACAGAACCCTGGTTCTTTGCCAAGTTTTCCGTTAGGTGTAGATACATTGGTGCATCCCTCGAGTTGAGTGCCCTTTTTTATGCTTGAATGATTCATAGGTCAGTGTTTAGTGGCTTCACAAGGATGGTAAATGAGTGAAAAAGCAGCCAATGTCCAAAGGAAATCTTTGAAAGACTTTCAGAAACCCTGTAGAGATATTGCTCTAGACCACTTTATAAGGAGTCTGGCTTCTCGGAAATAGAATAAAAAGAAGGGGAGGCACAATACTTTTGCACAGAACTGTGTTTAAAAAAAGTCTTATTACCAAAAAGGAACCCCATTCCACAACAGTGTATCTGTATTAACGTGACATTTCTGATATTTCTGCTATGTTTGTGCCTGCTCGGCTTTGACCTTCGGCATGTTCGCTGCACAGCTTTGAATCGTGGTTCGACATCAACACCCTTGGAGAGGCTGAGAGTGTGGTGGTTGCTGAACGTGAGCAGAACATCCTAAGCATGCTGCATCAGGTCAGTCCTCCATCATGAAAGGTTCTTATGTTGCTGTGTTTAATGACTTTCTGTAGACTGTGATCAACACCAGATAAATAAGAGTTAAACTTCATCTTTGCATCCATGTAGTCTTGTCAAGAGGAACATTCTAGCATCAGCATCCTGTGATTAATAACATTTATAAAGAGAAACCTAGTGTAAGGCAGCCTTCTCAAGTTCAGTGTTAAATTTAGGATCAACTCAAGCTAATTAGTCCCAACGTGTCTGTTAATGAGCAGCAGATTTAACTCAGAGACCTGTGGCTGCAGATGCAACAAACTGATCGTTGACCAGCTCACCTAGGGTGTCCTGGTACTGTATACAGTCATGAACACCCTTGTGCTTGAAAATGATGTTTGTTATGCAGTGTTCTAGCTAGCGGTTGATTGCCAGGCGCTGCGCCGGGCTGAGGATTTCGCCGCTTCACTTTTCAGAGCTCTGCTGTCACTGCAATTAGCAAACAGGAGCGCACCCTGCGAACTCCGCCCCGGCTAGATCGCTGCTTTTATCACTGCTTGCGCCTGTACTATTTCACTGCAACTTGCAATCTACCACAGATCACTACAGTTTCAGTTCACAATGTGCACGTTTGATCTCCTACGGTCGTCGCGCAAGAGGAATGAGGAAACTGAAGATCAACTGAAAATTTCAGGCATGATTTAACACGAGTGGATCATCGCTGACAAGTTTTTTCCACGCCTCCATTGTGCTGTGCGTGTGAGTGTGCATGCTGTGTGTGCACGTGTTTGCTCTGTGCAGAGAATGCCAGCTGTTAATTTTCTTCTAGGTCAGCTGGCAGCCACCAGAACCATCACTATAACCGAACATAGCGAATTAAAATAGACCTGCAGTAGACCTGTCAGTAGACACATATTTGCAGGATGCTTGTGAATAAAAAGCATTGCAGCATTAAGCTCATGCAGCCCCCAGTTTCTCAACAAAAACACAGCAGCAGCTGTTTTATGTGCAGTCTGTCTGCATCTGCACACGTGCAGCAAGCGCAAAGAGGCGGAGCCGTTACTGAGACGGTGAGCTCAGGTGGAGCGAATAGGAGCTGCGTTGCTCCTGTAACCACCTTAAAACCTTTACTGGGAAACAGGTGGAGGTCCTTCATCAACCCCCTGATCAGCAACATGAAGAACAGAGAACTTCAGAGCTGCTCCATCCACCCTGTTTGTTTCACACAGAGAAACATCTGCAGTACGGAAGTTAAAATGTGCTGATGAATTGTTAAAATGAAAAATTATTTCTTATACAATTACTTGATTGATGGAATAATTGATAGAATACTCGATTACTAAAATAATTGATAGTTGCAGCCCTACTTTTATTCAGAAAGCCATAGTCAAACATTAGTTTTCAGCATCACTGGAGATATGAAAGGCCGTCAAGAATAAAAAACTACAGTTCCCAGCAAGATGATGTCACTTCCTGTTGTTGCATTAAAAATGTAATAATTTATGCTCACAACATGGTAGCTGATATTCCAACGTAGAAAATGCTTTTAGCAGCTGATCGTTAAAACATCTGGATTATGTTTTTGTTGGTGTATGCTTTTTATGTGATTTCTGCAAACCCATTACTGGAAGGAAACGGCACTCTGGGACACATTAAATACATGATATATAAGTGTAACGCTGTTGGATTATATGCAAAAATTATCACTCTATCGATCTAATAAGGCCTGATTTAGAGTTCTGTGTCAGTCCTACGTACATAACCAAAAAATCCTCTCTGAACCTAACCTGACCTGCACCTCCAGAAATGTAACTATATGTACCTGCCTAGGCTTCAGAGGTGCTTTCTGGTTACATACGTAGGCCCTGTCACTCAATTAACAAGCGGGAGCGGCTTTTAGCGGTTAGCATTAGCTTGCTAATTAGCATTAACAAGCATTGGGGGGCATGCTGTATGTATCTATGGCACACCAGGCTGAAAAAAAAAAAAATTCTGGCTAGAACCCTGTACAAGGAAACATAGGTTTCCCTGTGCCATCTTTCCAACTATTGGAAATAAAAATCACACATATTAAATTAGATTAATGAAAATTATTGGTTCTTTTAAACTTAAAAGTTCAGAAAAAAACAAACAACTGTCTTTATTACAGCAATAAACAGGAGACGTCTCATGCCGTGATCTCTTCTGTACAGCGTTCATTTCACCTGCAGCGCCTCCTTAATTCAGAGCTGCAGCGGTTTAGCCATTAGCCAGAAAGATGACCCGTTTACTAACGTATTTTTACAGCAAAGCGCCTGAACACTTCCTGGTTACAGCTTCTGCTGTTTTTGTCACATCTGAGCATTAACTAAATATTATCAGTGCCCCCCCCACACACACAAACAGATTCTTATGACATTTTATTTTTGCTTCTTATTCCCTCCTTCTGACAGTACAGTGGGTCACTACTGCACACGTTATCTGCCAGTTTGCTTGACATAAACGAATCGCTGAGCATCAAACCAGCTGTTCTTCCTGCTGACTCCTCTGCAGCTGCTGACGGCAGTCCTTGGAGCGCCTCCTCCAGGTCGCACAACAAGGACTCCCTTCGTGCAGAGTATTAACAGACCCTTAAGCAGTAATGTGTTACTTTTACTTTAAAAACTAGACCACTTTTCTGCTTATATTTGACTTGACGCTGTCTTGCTGGATATAATGCTTGTGCTACTACTACTGCACTGTGATGCTGCTGCTGTTGGCACCTTGTAACAACAGATTCACACTTTGAATTGAATCATCAATGATAGAAGCTCACTGGGAAAATGCCCTTTATTTGAGGCTGTAGAGCCCCTCGATCATTTCATACAAATTTTCACAAACATCACGCACTAAAGTTAAGCTCACATCTTATTTAAGGGGGATTTCCATGAAGTCAAATGAACACCAAATAAGAGGTGAGATGAGGGTGGTGGGTGACACAGAGCGTTTCCTGCAGGGAGGCAGGACTCGTTTTTTAAATAGTAAAGCCTGTGGGTGCAGTCAGGGGTAGTGAGGCCCAGGGGACCTTTGGAGTGATGCGCTGAAGCCGACAGCCAATCAGTAATCCGTGGCCTGCTTCCCTTTAGTTTGTTTGTCAGTGACCTGTCTGCTGGCTTTTTATGGGAGATTCAGTCCGATACGTTCCGACCAAGTCACCTGGTGAGGAAACAGCAACCCAGCCTGGGATTTCAAAGACCGTTAAGACCAGTCCGACCTGTTCTATTTAACACTACATATGACTACCAACTGCTACCAACTGACTTCATGTTAAAGCTGTCGCTGTAAACGCCAAAGGGTGTGTCAAAGTAAAGCAGGGGTAGAATCATTCTAATTAGTTACTGCAATTATTAGAATTATAATTGCATCATCTCTTTTGAGTAAAATGTAATAATAATGAATTAAGTGCCCTCTCACCTCTCTCCGCCGTAGCCACCGCTCACCCTCCTCTGCCTCTCTCTTCTCCTCCCTCTCTCTCTCTCCCTCCTCCTCCTCCTCTCTTTCCTCTTCTCCTTGCGTCCGCCGCCGCTGCTACTCGGCCTAAACGTGGGGTCCTTGACGTTGTTGTCTAGGTGGCGGCTCTTGTACTTCCTCTTCCCCACCTGGTTTCTCCCCGTGGTGAGGGCCGCTGCGGTTGCTGGGGGACAGCGAGGGCGTCGGTGGCGTCCGCGGTGGTGGTGGAGGACGCGGTGAGGGTGATGAGTGGGACGGAGAGGAGACGGAGGAAGTGAGCGGGGACACCTGGGCGCAGGGGTACTCCCAGCTGGAGTCCGGCGGGCTGGGGGACGGCAGGGAGCTGGAGTCGGCACTGGAGTCGAACAGCGATGGGGAGCGGTGCCGCATCATGGCGGGATAAATGGAGCGGTTTGGGTTAAACAGGGTGCCGCTCTTCCTGTGCCGGTCGCTGCTCCGCTCCCGCTTTCGCTTCCTCATCTTCTCCCTTAATGCCTCGCCAGCAGACTTCCTGTCTCTCCAGCTCCCTGTCTCCCGCCGCTGCTCGCTCTCTCCAGGCGTTGCTGGGCTGAGCGTGCACACAGAGCTCCTGCTCCGACCCGAACTCCCTGACCACGAGCGTGCACGTGAATGCTGCCCTGCCACTTTGCTATCTTTCTGCCCCTTGTCCTGCTCCTCTCTATAGGTACCAGACGTGGAGGGAGGGATCATGGATAAGTAAGAAAGGGGCGGTGTGGCAGATGGGGGAGGAGGAAGCTCCTCTTCTTTTTCTTCTTCTCCTCCTCATCTTCCTCGGTGTCAGAGGATAGTTGCACCAACTCCGGCGTCCGCTCAGCAATCGGCTTCTTGTACCCAACGATTAGACATTCTTCCTCTTCTTCCAGTCTTTCTCCTCCATCCTGATTGGCTGCCTCTGGCAGAGCAGGGCTGAATGAAGACGAAGGCTCAGCGGTTGAGTAGGAGGGGCCTGGCGTTTCGTCGTCCCAGCCCGACAGACTCAGGACACTTGCTGTTTGGATGATGTCATCATGAGCGCCCCCCTCCCTCTCCGGCCTCTCCTCGGAACCTCCTCTTCCTGCCCTCTCCTCCTCCTCCTCAGAGATGGCGATGACGGAGCTGCCCTCGGACGAGCTGCTCATCCCATCCAGCTCCACTGCAGCATCCGGTGGCTCGTACACCGCCTGCAGGTCATAGTTGTCCAGGCTGAGCGGTGAGCGGGCGAAGCTGACCAGCTCATGCATGAAGTGCTCAGTGCGTGCCAGCAGGAATGGGCGTAGCTCTTCTTCTATGATGGGTGTGTTCTCCAGACCGTAGCGGGCGAGCCTGGCAATGATGATGCGCTGAACAATGTCGACCAGTGAGGTGTGCGAGCCATACAGCACCGTCAGCTCCCGCCGCAGCCAGGGGCGGAGCCTGTTTAAGTGGGCAGGGTTCTGACGGAAGCCCTCTGCTGTGATGTCACGCTGCCATTGCCATTCGTTCTCGTCTATTCCACCAATGCCACGAACCCGAATTCCGCAGCGATAGAGTTCGCGGCGAAAAGCCACAGTCTCTCTTTCCCTCAGTCGGCGCACGGTTCCACCTTCACGCTGCAGCCGCTGCCTCGCCGCCAGGCGACTCATCAGCTGACGTGACGCCCGGTCATTAGGGGCAATGGGTGCCACCGCCCCTCCGAGGCCCGTTAGTCCTTCAAATACTACGCCCCGCTCTGCCATTTCGGCCCCTCCTCTTATCCCCTGTTCCTCCCCATCCTCACTATCCTCAGTGACGATTGGAGGATGAGGAAGAGGAGGAAGAGGAAGAGTAGGAGAATCAAGGTACCACTCCCAAATTCCCGCCCTCTCCTCCGCCCTTCTGCCTCCTCTTTCCCTCCGCCGCCTCCTTGTGGTTGTCTCACCAGTCTCTGGCACCCGGTGCCTCCTCAGCATCAGCCTCATCTGGTGGCTGTTCCTGGCGGCTGATGCCATTGCCGCCACCATTGCCACAGTGGAAGCCACACTGCTGCTGGCAGGTGCCGGGCGCAGCGAGTACTCCTTAAAATCATCTTCAGCATGGTTCCGATGAAAGATGGAGGTGAAGGGCTGCTTGCAGAGAGGACACTCCGGCTTTTTGTGAGACCACTCCTGGATACATGGGAAGCAGAAGCGGTGCTTGCAGCGATCCAGGTATGCCAGCTTGTTGAAGCGGTCCAGGCAGATGGGGCACTTGGAGTCTGGCGATGCCTCCTCTGCAGCCATCATAGGCGGTCGCGCCGACGTCGAGGCAGAAGACGTAGGTGGAGACAAGGATGAGGAGGTGGTGGCAGCAGCGGCAGCAGCAGCTGAAGATCTGCTGGCGCTCTTCCTCCTGCTGCCACTGTCTCGACTCCTCTGCTCCTCCTCTTCTTCCAGCGGAGCACCACGTCCCGCAGCACCTGCGGCTGCACTGTCACGGCGCCGCACACGCAACTTCATTCGCGTGGGCGCCATCACCTGAAAACACAGGACACACAAAGATGATCGTCATTCATCTCTTAAGCCTTCAGGATACAGATATGTGAAATGCTGGTGAACCGACAGGTGTCACGCCTGCTGAGAACAACAGTAAAATCCTGGATCACTAATTGATCCAGTGCCCTGCTGTGACCTTAAAGTGGAGGAAACCTGTGGCACTAACGCAGCTAGCAGCTACTGCTCCTGTCACTCTTCATATTACACCGTCCATTTGACACCCCGCTTTAAATTTTTGGCTCTTCTTTATTGAAAAATGACCGAGCTGTAAATTAACGCGTCTCTTGTCCTGTTTTTAAACACCATTATCTCACTGATGCGCTTCGCATCCATTACGTTAGCGTGCTAACAGTAGCTAACCGAAGCTTTCTATGAAAACCAAACACTGCGCTCGTATCAGAGCCTTTCTTTGGCTCAGTCATCCAGCTGTTTGGACCTCCAGCTGCATGAGTCTCCCACGCGCTGTGGTACTAGTAATAACATTTCACGCGGTGGCCGATACGGAAAAACTCCAATGAGTTTGTTAGCCTGCTAACACAGCAGCTAGCTGTTACCTAAAAGCCTCCATCTGGTTTCCTGCTTTTATTCTTTTGAGACGCCTCTCAAAAAATGTCGGTGTCTTAAATTAAGGATGCCGTTTTATCATTTTACTAACACACTTTATTGTTACAGACAATCCTCGTCGTTAAAAATCTAACAAGCTAACCGAAGATAGCTGCTAGAACAGGCACGCTCTGTTAACTTGTAGCATTTAGTTGCGGTCTGTTATTTATTACCATTCTTGTTTAAAAAATATGCGTTTAATATCTTGCTTTTACTCTTGAGGTCTTCCACTATAACAGCAGTAAAGTTACCGAACATTAACGCGTTAATTTTATTATTGATAACGGATTCTGACAGTACCGATGCGCCGGGCTGCTCCAAGAACAACATGCTAAGGTAGCCGGTTAGCACATGCTAACGCTGTGAGCTCCGTACCTGAGCTGAGGAAGGAGCAGGCTCCGCGGGTCGCTCCTCATCCGGACTCTTTCTCCTCCTCCGGGCCGAGCTCCGCGCTTTCAGCGGCATCCGCCGTCGGCGAGCTCACCGATTTCCCCGGGTGCGCCGATCCGTTCAGACACCGACTGCCACGGGAAACACACACATCTGTCTACCGCTGTCCTCCGAAGCAACACCGCTCACAGCTGGAGCGAGAAAAACGCCGCGATGCATGATGGGAAATGCAATGACCATTAATTTTTTTTCTTCCGTCTTCTTCTTCTGCATTTGACACCAACATTACTGACACCTAGTTGGGTGGGGTGATAGCACTAGAGTGCAGCACGGGTTGGGATCACAGCTGACTGTGGAATAGGCAGTAGAGAGGGAATTTCATGGCTGGACTTGTTGCACAGGTGGCACACTGGAATTCCCTGAGTTCCTGAGAGCGACTCCTCTCCAGGAGGTCGACATATCACCTAGTCTATCACACAGAGAAGACTTTTTTTTTGGATAGAGAGGCAAAGCTGAGATAGTTTGGACTCATATTGGACAAAGGATGTTGAAGATGGAGCAGCCAGAGGAAGACCATCAAGAAGATTCATGGACGTAGTGAAGGAGGACATACAGAGGGTTGGTGTGACACAGGCATGGATAAAGTGAGCTGGAGGAAGATAATTTGCTTCTCTTTCTCCTTCTTCTTTAACTGCATACTTCTTACGGAAGAAGTAGAAGACAAATTACAAGTGCCTTGGCCTGCATCTGATCCTGCTGATATTACCTTTCATCTCTAGATTCTAGTTACAATTCCTGCTTCCCTTAAAAAAAAAAAAAATCAGAAATGCCCCAGTGTCAACATTAACGTTGCTCCTGCACACCCTTGTTTCTTAGACTTCTTAGGCTCCGTTGCATTTCATGCAGTAAATCTGGCTGGCTGTTTGAACTAAAGTTATTATTGCTGTGTAAAAAAAAAAGCCAACCCCCTTTATTAAATCATGAATTAACTGTGATTAACTACATTTTTTGGAAAGCTGAGTTCAATTTCAAGTTCACACCTGGGGCCTGAATACTACCAGACCTGCTGAATCAAGAAATCACTTAAACAGAACCCGTCCGACAAAGTGAAGCAGGCTAAAAGATCGCAAAAAGCAGCACATCATGCCGCGACCTAAAGAAACTGGAGTGGCCGAGTCAAAATCTGAGATGCTTTAACCTGTGACCTTAAACAGGATGTTTATGCTGGAAAACCCAAAAGAAAGAGTGGGCCAGATTCCCCCACAGTGATATAAAAGACTTATTGCCAGTTATCACAAACACTTTGAGTTCTTGCTGCCAAGGGTGGCACAAACAACTATTGGGTTTTGGTGCAGTTACTTTTTCTCTTAGGTCCAGGTGGCTTTGGAAAGGTTTGTTCCCCTAATTAAGGGAATGATGTAATTAATCATTTTTTAAAAACTGCATTTTGTGTTTACTTTAATCATCTCTGTCTAATGGTAAACTGTGTTTACCATGGAAACATGGAAGTGAGACAAATATGAAATAATGGAAGTTTATGAAGGACCTGAGGAGGGCAGTAATGCACATTTGTTACGTCGACCCTGCCGGAAATCCAAGAAGAAGAAAGAAGAAGAAGTCTGAGCGTAAACAAACCATAACGAGGCGGTGTTTGTTTAGCTTTGTGGTTAAACAGACGATGGAGACACTCAGCAGACGGGCCCTGGAGCGAATTTACTCCGCGGTACTTTAACTTTATTAACTTTGTTCAGTATAAACGTAGTTTTCAGTCAGTGGGAGCAGCGTGTGCTAACGGTTAGCCACGAGCTACAGCCCGGAAGCAGACACGAAACATTAAAGTTGGCGAGGGAGACACTAATGTTTAATTAAAACATAACCTAAAACAGCAATTCAATAGTGAAAACACAAAATTACGGAAATGTAACACTTTGTGTGATCGTGTTTGTTTATTGTGGTTGTACTTATGACAGGGACATGTCGTATAACACCCAGCAGCCACTTTATTAGGTACAGCTTGCTGGTCGCGGGCTGGACCTTCTTTTGCCTTTAGAGATGCTTCAATTCTCCACCGCACACATTCAACACGATGCTGGAAACATTCCTCACTGGGTTTGGGCCATGCTGACATGATAGCGTCACACAGCTGCTGCAGCTTTGCCATGATGTGGACTGTGCTGAGATCTAGTGACTGTGGAGGGTTAGGGTTAGACCAGACTGACATTACTACTTTGTCCTGCCTGAAGCAGCCATGAGAAGACGAGTACACTGTGGCCATAAAGGCACGGACATGGTCAGCGGCAACACTCAGGCAGGCTGTGGTGGTGTTTAAACGATGCTCAGTTGGTGGTAACGGGCCCAAAGCGAGCCAAGAAAATACCCCCCACACCGTTACACCACCAGCCTGAACTGATTTGTTGATACAAGGCAGGATGGATCCATGCTGTTTACACCAGATTCTGACCCTACCATCCAAAGGCAGTAGCAGAAGTCGAGCCCCATCATCAGACCAGGGAACCTTTTTCTTATGTTGTCCAGTTTCAGTGAACTGTAGCCTCAGTTTCCTGCTCTTTGCTGATCGGAGTTGCACCCAATACTGCTGCAGCCCATCTGCTTCACGGTGTAACATGAAGCAGTGTTCAGAGATGCTCTTCTGCACACCTTGGTTGTTTACAAGTGGTTATTTGAGTTACTGTTGCCTTCCTATCAGCTGACCTCTGATATCAACAACTTTAATGTGGAGTCAGTCCACATGCCGTTATTACATCAGAATCCATTCAAACGTGTTCAAAACATGTTTAATAAAAATGCTGCTCAGAGCACGTTTAAACTACTTTTCCATCGGTTTGACATCCCGTCTCTCTCCGTCCTTCAGGTCTTGCTGGCGGTCGTGGTTTTGTCCTGGTCTTACGTGATCTACGCCAGCAGGATCGCCGCCGTTTGGCTGCTGGAGCAGAGGGCCGTCTCTTTGCGCCAAAACTGACGGCGTGTCGGAGTGCGGGCGTACAGGTCGGTGTTTGGTCGTCAGCTACAGACATGTGATATCTTAACACAGTAATCTCCACAGGCTCCCGCAGGGGCTGCAGAGGGTTTAAGCTGTTGGATAGTTTCAAAGTAAAGGACCCAAATCTGCAGTGAATTTAAGGCCAAGCGGTCCAAGTGAGACGAATGAAGGGTGTGCACATCCAGTAATTACTGTTGGTAGGAGTCGTGGTAGTGTTCTCTGCTGTTATGGGAAACAAAGGGAGCATATCATACATAAAAGACAAATTTTTTTTTTCCTTGATCAATTTTGTTGAGAGCATATTAGGAAGAAATCTGTGGCCTGCTGGTATAAATGGGACAAACAGCTCGTTTCTCTGCTGTCTTCAGGTCTACCCCGTTCCCTTTAAACCCGGCTGTCTGCGCAGGGTCACTGAAGCGCCACCAGGGGTCAGCGTATGAGCTGAGATCTGCTGCAGACCTCAGGCTTCAGACAGATTTTTGCTTTACTTTACATTCATTACTGAATGATGTGACCTTAAGTATCTGTATATCAGCTGGTTCTGTTGCAGGGAAGATGCTTCAGTGCTTTCCTTTATTGTCTCCATTAGCTGGAGCACAGTGACGTGCATCAGCAAAGTGTTTTTTTGGACTATCTGACTGCAAACCTGCATCAGGTTTCACAGAGCTCATTGTAAAGAAAGCTCCCTTCATTTGTGTGTTGTTGTGTAAAGATGTCAAGAGCCAAAAAAAGGGAAAAGTCCCACAAATATTTAAACATTTACTTTTGTTTTAGCAGAATTTCATCTGATGTTGTGCACAGTGACCTTTACTGCAGCTCCATCCCGTCTGAAATGAGACACGAGGTTTATTTCAGCCCCCGCAGACTGACTGGGCAGCATAGTTTAGGCGCAGGCACACATTTAGGCGACTGAGACACTGTGAGGCACTCCGCCTGAAGCTCGAAGGTCAGTCTGTTTAACAGGCTGATGGTTTGTCACCACAGGAGAGGATGTTGTGGGGTTTTGGATGCATCGGTGTGTCTGGAAGGACGTTCTTTGTTCTGTGTGAAGAGCTTTGGGTTTCAGAGGGTTAAACTTGTTTCACTGTTTTTGTCGTCCTGCTCTGGTCTCAGGCTGACGGACCCCTTAAACCCTCGTTCCCGAGGTTGAGACCTGTCCTCAGGAGAGGACCGAAGCGGCTGAAAGCTCCAGAAGCATCCAGGAAGGCGGATCTGAAAGGAATAGTCTCAAACGGCCGAAGACTGGTTTAAAAGATGTTGAGAAGTTCACTGAGACATAAGAGTCCACAGTTGTGATGATGGAAAAGACAACATAAGGAGAGAAGATCTGAACTCCAGAGTGATTTATGGGGGACAGCATTTAGCCTGCAGCACACTGAGACCCCCCAACACTCACTAATACTTTAGTGCTGAAGTTTCCACTGGCCAAAACCAGAAAACAGACTTCCTGGATGGTCTACTTGTACAATTCACTGCTCACCAAGTAGGATGACCTGAAGCCCCTCTTTAAACTGCACTGCATTTTTATTCCTTATCCTCCTGTACCACTTGAGACACTTTTTGGCTGGTTCTGCAGGACATGCACTTTTCTAAAGTCTGGATTTTACCCAGTGCGTGTGAAGGGAGGGCTTTTTATTTTATTCAAATGAATGTTAGCTTGTCTGATGCTGCGCCCATCTGTGAAAGTTACAAGTTACCACAAACTCATAAGCTTTGCAGATTTTGGTGAATATGGAAACTTCCACAAAGGCAGTAAAGCAGCAGTAAAGTCTGAAAAGTTGTTGCTACACCTGTTTTTTATTTTAACACAGGTGTGACGTGACCTGGTATGTCTGTGTAATGATGAGCTAAAATGATCAGATACAGCTCAATAAAGGTCAACTAATCGATGGATGCATCCCGACTGAAAACAGCAGACTGTTACCAGGCAGAACAGCAGCTATGTGGGAGCCAATAAACACCATCTCATGACACCTTAAGTAGAAGCTGTAGCTGCCTGTTAATCTTATTGTATTTATATAGCAAGAGAACTGGAGGAGTTGCATTCAGATATATTTGAGTGCCTCTCAGCATTGTTGATGTGTCCCACTTTGTCGCACAGAAACACTGTCCCACATTTAGTTAATTGGGATGGGATCACCCTCTCAGCACAAAGGCAGTCCAGAGATCCAATTAGATGAAGTGAAGCTTAGCCACCTGTGTCGCCAACCACCTGTCATTAAGCCTTATTACAAATGCCACCCCACCACCCACACACAGTTATGAAGTTGTTATTAGCTATAGAGACCAAAACGTTGATTGCATCAGGCTGTAAGAGTGTTTATTTCTGGTGTAAAGTTGGACATTTTAACACTGAACTCTATGAGGACCGACTGTTGGAGCCAGCCTCTAGTGGACATTAGAGAAACTGCAGGCTTCATATTCCAGCCCCATGCTTGTTATTTACTCAGTATATAAAATTCTAAAAAATTAAGACACTACCGCTGAATCAGCAGAATATTTTTCTACATTTAGTTTGAAAATGAAGTTAATTATTTTTTTAAGATACATTTTAGCCTCCCGAGTCAGAATATTTGCTGATTTTCTTTGCTTCACAAACCTGTTGGTGCAGTCTTCTGGCCTCCATAAAAGAAATGGTTTGTGCCCAAATGTGTCGTTATCACTGAGGGACGTTCAGACTGCTCCTTCTCATGTTTCTGATGTTTTGTATTTTGGTTTGATAGCACCTGATCTACCTCCATATAAATGTAAAAAAAAACAAAAAAAAGAGTATCAGGTCATGTTTTTGTGCATATTTTGACATTAAAGATTAGTTTCTTCAGCTGCTGTGTGTCGAGGAGCTTCATTTCATGCCACGAGGTTTACTGTAAACAGAACAGGTGATAATAACGGAGACGTGCGTCCTCTGATGTATTCAGTAACTAAACCTGACAAACACACAGACACAGGGGGGGTTGATTTGTAAGGGCGAGGTGCGCTCTTTGATGCGTGTCCTCAGATATGTAAATGATCCCAACAGAATGGGCGAGCGAGGCTGAGGAGACGGGAGCAGAGAGAGGGGGGGGTCTCTTTAGGTGAGTACTCATTCCGTTATCAAAAACACTTGAAGCGCACACGCATACATGCACGTGCTCTGTCATCAGTAATTAAAAACCTGCTCATCATATCCGTCTGCTCTCGTGTTTGGGAGCCCGGGGCCTTTTCGTGGAAAATTTAAAACGTACACGGGAATGTGGGCACGATCCCGCCCTCCTGATAGAGCCACAGTCCCCTGGAAAACACTGGAAATATTTGGTAAGAGTGAAGAAGGGGTAACATTAGGCTCAGAACATGCCTAATCGACCTACCTACTGGTTTCTATTGTAGTTATTCTTTCTTTTTTAAATCGGGTTTCAGACCATGAACCGATCCAGGCCGTCTCCAGACTGTACTCTTCTCATCGTTCTGCCACAGGTCGGTCAGTTTCTTCTTTTCAGAGTCCAGTCTGAGAGCTTTTTTTCCCCCTCAGTCTAATCTGGCCTGTCTCTGATGAGCTCTTTATTTTCTCCCATGAAGTCTCTTTGTGGTATATTTGGATCCTGACATGTCACTGATAGTCTTCTTTTAGCTGGATCTTATAAAGGGGCTTTATTTTGTTAACATGGAAGGGTTCCTGTGCTCATCCACCGCTTCAGTATTTTGCTCTTTGAGGTGTTTCTGTAGCCTTTGGACTGCATATCAAGAGTTCCCATGAACAGCTACCCAAAGCAAATGAACACCATCCATTCCTTCATCTGTCCATCTGTTTCCTTAGCTCCTTATCCATCTCATTATGGATTTAATTCCAGGTGTTGAATTTCCATTTTGCTAATTCCAATTATTTGCTAGAAAATAGGCTACTACACCTTCTAATGACATGTTATGATTTTGAGGTTTGGTTATTGTTGTTGTGTACAAATTTTGGTTTTAGATTTAATTTGTAGTCACTTTTTAAAATTTTTTCTTGGAGTCTAATCTTTCCCAGCACAAGTGCATCTCAAAGGCGTTTAAATTTTCCCCCCTATAATTTAAGAAAGACGAGCTGAAAGCAGCTATTAAAGCAACCTAGGCTTCAGTAACACCTCGGCGCTGCCACACTGATGTTTTTATGTTGCCTGCCAACAGACTGTGGATGCAAATGATCAGTTTTGCTAAAAATAAGCATGTTTATATTGTTCCTACTTAATAAATAAATAAATAAGTGGTCTCTGAAGTGAAACGTGACTGCTGCAAAGAAAAAGCGAGCTGCCTCCTGCAGCTGCGCTCCTATTCATGCAGATGAGCCCATAAAACACACAAACACTCGTCTCAGGCTGCAGGACTCTGTTCATTCACTCTGTCAGCCGCTCACAAACACACTCACACGCAGCATGCAGAAGTAAATCATGAAATATGTGTTTTATTTGGAAAATAAGACGTACAAAAGTTTAAATTTAAATGAAAAGCATGTGAAGAATACACAGTCTTTTATATTTTAAAGGACAAAAAAAGCCATAAATCATCTAATACGTGAAATAACACTTTAAAAATGAGGTTTATTTAATCTGGAAAATACTTCAAGTTAATAAAAAATGATCAGTTTTATCAGCTTGAAAAAGAGGCAAAGTATTTAAAAAAGTGAATGTTAAATAAAATGCATTTGCATTTACATTTTTGTGATATTTAAAAAAAAAATCTTTGATCCTAATTTAGACCCTTAGCTACTTAAAAAATGCACAAACTAAATTTGAGTTGCTGAAATTTATTTGATCATTTTCAAACAGAGAAAATCAAATACGTCCTAAATCGCCTGCTCAGAGAGCTGAAAGCTCACAGGAGACATTAACATGTCTTCATTTAAATGAGGTCTGGATAGAGTTGCACTTTCCAACATATTTAATTGAATTGCTTTAAAAATCCCTCCTTTCACTGCTTCCATTAATCTTGTAAATGATAACACTTTCCTCTGATTGTGACCCACCGAAGCAGGACGACCTGCAGAAAATTGTTCCGTTGTGATCAGAATTCGTAATCTCAGCCACGGCGGAGGTTCCCTTTGAGTACAGAGGGAGACGCGAAACGGGGAATTTCAGGGAATTTTGTGCCGTTTCCTCATCAGTTTATTATAGAAATATCTTTATTACCACTAAAATCAGCAACCAGGTGGCAGTACGCTGGTGTTTCTTTTTAAGGATTCATTTGCATCTTTCATGCTTTTTTCTTGGGAGGGACAAATGCACGTTGCTGAAGTCTACGCCTATAATCTCAGAAATGCATTACGATGCATATGTTTACCACAATAAAGCTCATTTCTGATCTAAATAAAGCAGGAGACGCTGCAGGTTGTTACTTCACGTCTGCAGGCAGGAGGATCTGGAGCTGCGGCATCCTCCTCTCTGGACTCCTCTTCCCGTCTCCCTCGGGTCCTCTTCTTCTTCTTCTTCTTCCTCTCTGCCTGTTGTCATGTAAGCCATCTTGGCTGCCAACGAGTAAACAAGCCTCCTCGCCTCCGTGTCTTCAAGTCTTCCATCTGCTCAGCAGTCACACATGAATATTCACACGGCGACCGAAGCTGCAGATTAACCAGCCTGCGTGAAGGAGGAGGGAGACATGGATGGAATAATATATGTTATATGTGGTCTGTTTTTCTTAATTCCTCCAAAATAAAACTTTATTGTTGAGCGTTTCCTGGATATATCCATTTTAACCTTTGACCTGTTTCATTCTGAAATATTACAGGTGAAAATTATAGTTCAATCTTTACTGTTTGTAGATTGAAGTTTGCACCTCATTTATTATAATAATAATAACATGGTTAAAAACATTACACAGGTAAAAAAAAAACTAAACAAAAAGACGGATAATAAGAACATGCGGGAAAAGTAAAAGCAGGACTGGCACCCATCGAACACTGAAGTAACTGACCCTGGATTATCACTTATGCTAAAACACGTCGCCTAACTGTGCTCTGAGCGCGAGTCTGTGAGTAGAATATGTGCAGTGATGGGATTTCATGTGTGGGTCATCATTAAAGGCTTCTTTACACCCACCTTCTTGACTTTGAATACGATGGCAGACGAACAGCGTTTGTGTTACTTTGACGAAATCTGCCACGACAGCAGGAGGGGGAGAGCTGTTTTTGTGAAACACCTGCAGAGTTTGAGGTCATGAATTGAATTTTACAGAAATGGCTGTTTTGTAAACCTCCCGCCCTGTGATCGTGTTCGATCCTGCGTGCTGGGACCTGAGATCGGCCCATAAAACAATTGTTTCTGCAGGGTGGACACAGGAAAGCTGGAAGAATTTCTTCCAGCAGGTTTTACAACCATGAAAAAGTTGCTCTCTCTTATTATATTAAAGGAACACACAGAAACTCCGGTGATCAGGTTTCTCTTCCCAGGCTGCATTTATTCACTGTTTATGCCATTTTTAGTGCATGCACACTCTAACAAACAACACAAACTAACAACAGTAAAAATATTTGTTACATCACACACATACATGCAGTAGTTTGACTTCCACTTGGAAACAAATTTAAGACAAAACCTTCACAAAAGTTAAAATCTTTGATAAGAATCACACGAAACGCCACTTTAGCATCAGCACAGCAGACTAATGGGAACGAGTAACGCCACAGAACAGTAAAAGACACAAACTATCAGACGAGCGATTTGATTGGAGTGAAACTCACGACCTCAGCTGAAATTAAGATTAAGATTATTATTAAGATTATTAAGGTTTTGTTGAGCATTCCCTCAAATGCAACTCTTTCAAACTCAGGTATTTTAAACTAGGCAGCACTTTGTCATCTATCACTGTTAAGGCCAGGAAACACAAGGAGATGGTGCAGAAGTTCATCAGGACATCCTCAGAAAACATTTCATGCATTTCAAGAACAGTGAAACACTGCCAGATTGTCATTTTGTACTTTAAATTCCTGCCTACACAGGAAGTGGTGTGGGTTATGGTTATGGTTCGAGTCACCTTCCACTGACTGTTGCCAACATAGACACGGACAGCTGGAGACCCGGCGGCCCAGCGGTCATCCCTGTTATACGTCTTTTTTAATGTAAATTCTCTGCAGACGAGTCCACGCAGTCACAAAAACAGGACCCTTGTGCTCACCATCTGATTAATGAAATTTACATCAGTCGCACCCGAGTGGACTCCTGAACGCAGAAAATATGATTCCCAGCTTTTATAATCGAACGAGGAGCTAAAGGACCGATGGAAACTTTTCTTCTCCAGGAGTCAAACTAGCAGTTCGTGTGTAGTTTAGCTAACAGATGCCCTTTTACTAGCCTGCATGATACTGTTTTGAAGCAATATTAACAGGAGCTGTCACTCAGATTGTTGCTTCCAGCTGTTTGGAGTCTGGCGCTGAACTGTTCTTCAGGTTCTGCCCGATCTGTCTACTCAAGTTGGTCTTGGGGGTTTTTATGGTTTTATATTTGCAGTGCAGTGACATTATTGTGCAGACGTGTTCCCGTGACTACATAAATACATGAGCCAACTACTCAAATCTGAATCATACATCATTTCCCAAATGCTTATATTTGTAAAAAGGAACGTCAGTTACGCGGGTGTGTTCTGGCTGTAGAAACCCTGCTGTTCTGTGGATTAACAAACAGAGAAACATCAGGTGATGCACACATGTAACACATAACACACGGCACAGTAATGCATACTTTTTAGGCTAACACCGATGACATCACAACCGAAGATAAATCCAGAGTTTGGGGTTCAGGCCGGGTCCAGGAGCAGATCGTCGTTCAGATACCCGGGTATGGATGAATACAGCTCTCGCTCCTTCTCTGCTTCCTTCTCTGCTTCCTTCTCTGTCTCCGTGGTGATGGGTTTGGCTGCCTTTGGGTCGGTGACGATGTCCTTGGAGATCAGAGAAGTCTTCTTCCCTTCCAACCAGTAAGTAACCATGTCACCTTTCCCCTGAAAGAGATGAAGCAGGTCCAGAGTGTTCAATGGGCAGCTCCCAGATTTACCTGAACTGGACTGCAGTGGGAGTGGCCAGCTCACCTTGACCTGGAGTGTTCCTCTGCACTCCAGCACGTAGCCACCGATCTCCTCTAGCAAGTAAAATGCACTGGAGCTGCACTGGATCTTCAGGGCTGCAAAGAAAGAACATACTAGCTTATTTCATCCCGAGAAAAAGAAATTTAAGTCTCCATCCAGTGTTATTCATTGCAGTAATAAAAAGTCGCACTCTATCACATACTTGCTATAGACAGACACAGCTCCATTATCGTAGAGAATTTCAGTAACTATAATAAAAGTGTAAAAGTGAATAAACCTTATCCCACTTCTTAGTGTCTGTTACTGTGTAGGTCTGACAGTATTACCAACGCTTGTGGACTCCATCCTAGATGCCGTATTCACCGTATCTCCAAACAGGCAGTAACGAGGCATCTTCGTCCCAACAACCCCCGCCACCACTGGACCTAAAAGGGCTCAGAAGAGTCATTCATGCATGGGAAAAAAATTATTTAACAACACATTTGAATTGAAGTGGCTCAGTAGCTCACATACCAGAGTGTATCCCAGCTCGTATTTGCAGCTGAGTGTTGGGTTTATGGGGGATCCTGAAGGTGCGACAGACACCCACCAGATCGAGAGCCATGCTGGCGATCTCTGAGGCGTGGAGGATCCCATTCTCCTGTGGAACGCCAGACACCACCATGTCTACACAACAACAAATAAACACCAAAATACAGTCATGTGAAAAAAAAGGTTTTCACAGGATACTACGCAGCTCTGCGTGAAGTCCACCCTTACTAATTAAGAGGGTATGTTCCAGCCTGGTGCTGCTAATCAAATGCACTTGATGATTTTGATCATTAGCAAGTCTGAGAACCTCTATAAAAGCAGAAGTTTTTAGGAGCTTGAAATTGGATTTTGGGTCTGGAGCATTCACACATGTGTTAACACAATGCCAAGGAAAAAAAAGACATCAGCAATGACTGTGCTGCCCATCAATCTGGGAAAGGCTATAAGGACATCCATCATTCTACTCTTAGAAAGATTATTCACAAGTGGAAAACATTCAAGACAGCTGGTAATTTTCCCAGGAGTGGACATCTACCATACTCACCCCAAGATCAGATTGTGCAATGACCAGAGAAATCTAAAAAACCCATGATCTACATCTCAGACTCTACAGACCTTAGAACAATGTTCTTTGGACAGATGAGTCTAAAATGGAGGTGTTCAGCCAAAATGCACAGCGCCACATTTGGTGCAAACCAAACACAGCATATTAACACAAAACCTCATAGCAACTCTCAGGTTGAGGGGTGGTGATTTGGACTTGTTTTGCAGTCACAGGCACTGGGCACCTTGCAGTCATTGAGTTGACCATCAACTCCTCTGTATACTAAAGTATTCTAGAGTCAAATGTGAGGCTATCTGTCCGACAGCTAAAGCTTTGCCCAAAATGGGTAATGCAACAGCACAGCATCATATCTACAACAGAATGGCTGAAAAAGAAAAGAATTAAGATGTTGTAACGTTGTCAAAGTCCAGACCTCAACACAGATTGAAATGCTGTGATGGGACCTTAAGAAAGCTGTTCATAAAGGAATGCCAACAAACCTTGATGAACTGAGGCAGCACTGTAAATAAGAGTGGGCCAAAATTAATCCTCAGTGATGTGAGAGACTAAAAAAGTCATACAGAAAATGATTACTTCAAGTTATTGCTGTAAAGGTGGTTCTACAAGCTACAGTCATTTGATGCTAAATCTATTTTTTTTCCCTTCTAAATGCCTATTTATTTTGACCTTAGGTTTTACACCTTAAATGAAATGTGTCACAAAATACAACCAGTAAGTTAGTTCACATTTAGAAAACTAAATGTCCAGTCCTTTTTTTGGAGGCTGTATTTTGTGCTGCTAAAATTCATATTATTTATACCTTCGGGGTGCAAGAAACATCTAAGTGTATCTCTTTAGAGTAAATAAACATTACTGTGTGTGTGTGTGTGTGTGTGTGCACTCACAGGCATCTCCAATGGTTTCCACCTTGTAGACATCATAATTGTCAATGATGTCATCGAATGTTGTGTAGAGCTTGTTAAGGAAGTCGACAACCTGGTAAGGAGTGCTGCTGCTGGACAGCTGGGTGAAGCCGACAATATCACTATAAAAGCACACACATACCATGCTTTACTCTTGTGGCTATACAAATGTAGAAAAGTAGAAGAGACCCCAGTAGAAGTGAAGTCAGCTGCTGTGACTGCTGAAAAGCAGCAATATTAACCTGATGTTTCAGTGTTTCACCATCAGTTTACTGTTGGATTTGCCCCAGGCGAAGCTTATTTTGTCCCATGGGTGTTGGGACTTTACAAAGGACTACAAGGGAAATCTGATGGGTTGTATGATGGGTGATGGAAGAAAATGTGTTTCAATTTTTGGACTTTTCTCTAAGTTTAGTGAAATAAATGGGATGCACATGGGAGTATTTAAACAGATTTGAGATGATCGTCAATAAAAATATATGTACAGAATACATCCTAAATATCTGACGCAAGATTTAATTCTGTTGAGTAAAGGTATGGTATTGGTGTGGAGCTAGGAAATAGCATGCAATGGAAAAACTCAACAAAGAATTGTTTAAAAGTTATTACTATTATTATTCTAAATCTGTAAGATTTAGACACTTTGCACATTCTCCTCCTGTCTATGTTTACCTGAAGAAGACAGTTGCACTGACGTAGCTCTGAGCCTGAGAGGGTTTCCCCTGACGGAGGTCATCAGCTACCTGCTTAGGAAGCATACCTGCAGCACAAAGATTAGTAAGAAATTATTTTACCTGGTCAGATATATAGAAAATTTTATCATCTGCATATAAACAAAGCTTTTCCAGTTGAATGCGCTAATACATGGAAGACATACTGCGTAGCACTATTATCTGGATCAAATTCAATTATCCTGGTAAACAAAACATTGATGTGACCAAGTGTTTGTGCGTGTGTTGTGTGTATGTCGTACTGTACAGCAGCCTGTCAGTTTTCTGTTTCTCATGCATCAGATCCTGAGTCCGCTCGGCCACCAACACCTCCAGATGTTTGCTGTACTTCTCCATCTGAAACAGAATGATGTTAGAAACAGGAAAAAATAAATATAATATAATCATATAAATATGATTTTTTGCCTGTCAAACTGTGGATTTCATGGATCTCATGGATTCAGGTAAAGAAATGGGAGCAAATGATGTGTTTATGCGACAGGCTTAAACAGGCCCAAAGGCACAGTTGAAAATTGGTTCTTTGTGTTTGCTATGTGAAGATACTTTTTATGCTTCATGGGTCTGTACTAACAAAGTCAAACCAACAAAAAATATTCCTCCGTAAATGTTCAGGTAAAAGGACTGGACTGAAATGAGTAAAAAAGCAGCCAATGTCCTAAGAAAAACTCATTTAACATATATTACATATGAGGATATGGTACAATGCACAGTATGTTACTGTAGTGATAATGTGTAATGATTATTGTGAAATCCATTGTGTTTATATTTTTACCAGGTTCATCATCATGTCCACCGGGCTGATTTTGACAGGATTAATTCGATGCACAAACTTCTTGATCTGTTCGAAGGTGGGTCTGTGGGCAGGGTTATGAGAGCGACATCGCCGAATCAGCTACGGAAACACACGTGGGTCAGAAAACACAGCAGGAAAGCTGAGATGGAAAATTCTGTCATCAGGTAATATTTACATTTTTAACTTACATCTACATTTGCTTGAACATGCTCTTTGTAAATGTGGTAATACCTTTCAAGAAAATATTGTAAAGTTGGCATCATTCAATAAAGAAAACACAATTTTTAGACAAACTTTACTTTCTGTTCATTTGAAGATGGTTTTGTGACAGTCAGCCAGCTAACTCGTCTGACCTCGTGACCTCAAAGTACATAAATAAACGTTCATTCCTGCAAAATGCATTCAGCATGCTTGCAAGAACTTAGCAATCAAACATCAGTCAAACTTTACTTGCATAGCACATTTCATAAAGCTCTGCTTTAAACCAACTGTTTCATAACAGCTGTTTGAAAGTGAATGACATACCTCTACATAGTCAGCTGGACAGGGGCAGGTATTGTCAGCTTTACTGGAGATCAACTCAGGTAGAGGAGGACACCAGGAACACTCATTGTTTGACTCCTCTGCCTGCAGACCAAAACATTTTATTCATTTTTCTGAGATCACAAAGGCAGCAGAGTTACAGTGGAGCGAGGAGTCACTCGGACTGTGACTTACTGGGACAGGGTCACTGCGAGTTGCTATCTCCAGCAGGATGATGGAATAACTGGGAAACGCGCAAACAGAGAGGATCAGCTGAATTCTATGTATGGATCATATTATTATGTAGACTCAGCTAAAATCAGAGTTTTGGTTTTGGTTTAGCATAACTTTCAGGGAGGCAGGTGGAAGTAGTGATTAAGTCTCCAGAGAACTGAAGCAAGTAAATGAAGGAAGTTTAAAGTTAACTCCGGAACCTGAACACGTCTCCCGCCAGTGTCGGCTCTGCGTTAACGTTCTGAAACTCAGGCGGCATGTACACTTCCAAGAGCCTCTGCTGATAGGTAGAAAGAGGCTCCGTCCCATCGCCCCTGCGATAGATCCTCAGCCCGTAATCTGATTGGAGAGTACATGTGAGTAAAAAAAAAAAAAAAAAAAAACGGCAAATCGATATTCAACATTTTCAATGAATTCTAGAGCGTTTAGCAGATCACTTTTTAGATGATGAAAATAAAATGAATGTAAAACTAGGAGTTTTACTAATTTTGTATTTATAGTTTTAATCCTCCAGAATCCTTTTAGAAACATCCTTCTGCACACTCAGGTCACCTGTTATTTTGCAGACCCAGCGGTCGTCTAAGACACAGTTTAGAGACTTGAGTCGGCCGTGACAGATCTTGTGTTGGTGCAGGTACGACATCCCTCTGGCGATGTCTGTGGCGAAGGAAAACCTGACGGGCACAAACAGTCATACATCTAAAGTGACCTTGCAAGAACCCAAAATAAACTGGAAATGTGTGTGACCAATTAAATTACAAAGAAAAACACTTCATGCTTAGTCAGTATTGTTGCCCTAATTACCTCAAGATGTCATTGTGCCATAAGTAAGAGTCTGTGTGATTATGTGAGTACCTGAAGCCCCAGTTAAGTGGGATCTCCTCGTTAAGAAGGACATCGTTAAGGCTTCCTTTTGGGCAGTACTCTGTCACTATGGCAACATTTGGCACGTCAACACAGCCACCGATAAACTTGCACAGGTTTGGGTGATCAAGCTCCCTGCAGACAAAGAGAGGCAGAGTCAAACTAACATACTGTATAGTTGCGGCATGATGGTGATGCGTTTGTGTGTGTGTGTTACCTGACTTGCTTGACTTCCTGTCTGATGGTTTTGGACGAGAGAACGTCTTTGTGTGAATCTTCTTGATCGCCACAGTCCGGCCATCACTGAAGAACAAAGTGTTTTTTTTAAATATTAGATCCTTCCAAATAATCTACCAGCAAGCTGGAGAAGTTTTAGACTGCATTCAGAAAAATTAACTATAACCCCTACTGCGGATGGGCAGCACTGGATGGTGCCTTTCCTCTGTGGTGATTGGCAATTTGTGGGGTTGGTTGTTGGTGGCTGGACACTCAAACCCACCCTCCCAGAATCTGCAGTCGCACGCTGGCTGCAACACATTCTCATCCTTGAGTATCAAATATTGCCATTTTGTCAGATGTGTCTTTTGGCACTGATGACTTGACCCAACATGCATGGTAAGTTTGACCACCAAGATATAACAGCCTTCTTATTTAGGAGGCTGCAGTGGTTCACACCTCATTTGGAGCTTTTCCTCCCAGTCCTCAGTTTTACTTTGACTCACTGGTTAGATTTAGGCTAAAAAATACATTGTTACATTTAGGCACCAAAAACTACTCAGGTTTAGGAACTAAAACTTACTTGTGTAACGTTTGGGTAATAAAACAACTTTTCTAAAAAGTTCGTAGAGTTGGGGTCAGAGTTTGAATTAGAACATATTCCCTTTCCAATACCAACCTCCCTGTTGAAAAATGGCAAGTTATGAGTGTCGGGCCCATCTAATGGTTGATTTAGACTTCTGCAGTGAATCTTTGTAGAGCCTATGGCATGACCTACATGAGCTGCCGACACTGTAACCAGTATTAAGCAAACATTTGTCCCTCAAAATTTTCCACTTTTCCACTTTTCCATTCGTTCGCGCCCATTCCGCTAGTTTTGGTCGCTTTACAGGAATTTGATGACATGTGTGAGTATTGTATTGTATTGATTAGATGATTATCATTATCTCACTAATTCATTCAAAAACTGTGGCAATGAAGAAGCTGGAAATACAGAGGAGGAACTGACTGAACTTCACGGGCCAATCTCAATATTTGCAAGCTGCGCTGACATGATGTGTAGCTACATTTCAAGGGAGGTGCACATCATGTTATGGTGCAGGGTTTACAGTTATGACATAGCTACAGCACAGATTTAACACAGCTGTATGAATCCTTTGTTTCCAATGCCATAACCTAATGCATTACACAGAATTTGCAATGGACAACTTGTACCCATCAGTGGTGACCTACTATACTATGTACACCCTCATATAAAACAATGCTGCTGACTAATCAAAAAATTTGTGTGAGGTTTAGACATGTAGTCACACACAGATAGGCGTACTATATGCCGGTGCAGGTGAACATTGGTTTTCGGGTTCCCAGTTGTCCCGTACAGGTGCTCAGGGCAGATACACAGCTGGTGTGACTGTCACTGTTCCCCACCGGTACACTCATTATGCTGCCCATGGTCATGTGAGCCTCCTGATCTATGGACACAGAGAGTTAAATTGAAGATATATTTAGAATGGTTTTGCTTCATGTACATATGAATTTAGACAGATTTACAGATTATTCGAAACCTGTGTAGTTTAGACCAGTTTGGGGCTGTTTGTGTGGTGTTGTGTGACTTGTTCTGGACTGTCAAATTTCAGACCTGCTTTTGAGACTTGTTGGTACCACTTTAAGGCAATTCCAGTATGCACCAGTCACAGAGCCTTTCAGAGCTTACTAAACTACTGTCACACAGTTTAAACGAGTTTTATCTGGACCATTAAGAGCACCTTGTTTTATTGTAGAGAAGTCAATGATCCAGCTTTCGTCCCACAACATCTTCTGTTTCTGGTACCTCAGCCACTACAGGAGACAGATTTATTGATTTTTTTTAAAAATCATCAAGGTTTCTTTTAGTGTATTTGTGTTGTTGTTTTTGAGTTCTTACCACAGCAGTCATTATGAAGGAGAGGCAGAGCAGACTGAGTGGGAGACCAATGGCGATCTTAGTGGAAGGTGACATGGGGCATTCACCACAGTCAGCCGGACAGGTGGAACAAAATTCTGCCTCCTCACAGATGCCATCACCACAGACTTCAAAGGGTGAAATTTAAAGTTGAAATAATTACTTGTTTATGTTTTCATGAATAGCAATACTATGTTTGGGGTTGACTCACAATTCACTGGGTCTAATCAGTATAATTTGGTTCTTGATCAGTGGCTGAAAATATTTTTATAATGGTCTCTAACCTCACATAACAATGACAACATGTTCTATTGCAGAAGCCTTTAACAACCTTTGTGTCTCACAGAACCCTTAGTGCACTTGTTCCAATAGTCATGCAAGGATCTTGAGAGGGAACAAACATACCCACAGCAGGCAGCACAGTGGTCTTGGCCTCCAGGGCAACCTGCATGATGCCAACCCGTATGTGAGCGATCAGCGAGTTTAAACCAGGATGGAGCAGAACCACCTGCAAGCCAACACATTGGATTTAGTGGGTGTGGACATAACTTGAGGCATGAATCAAGTTGCCAGAATTTAATGTTGCAGTAGTTGGAGCCTGATCATCTCACCTCATGCGCTAAAGAGAAGCTAATGTAAAATAGTGTATCATCTGCATATAATAACATTATTTCATAGTTTTCTTAATTTGGGGCAGATTTTTATATTGGTGTGTGTGTTACCTTGGCAGTCCAGTTTGTCTGGGTCATCTTGCCAGAGGTCGAGATGGTATGTGTGAAGATTTTTCCATCGTCAGGAATCCAGGGGCCACAAATACTCTCTGTTGTCTGTTAGAAGGGGAAACAAAAGCATATTTAATTGTATGAGAGAGCTTTCTATCTTTCTATTTTGATGCCAGACCACAACATATGGATAGACTGCATATAAGGTGTGGATATAACCACTAAGTTGGAAAAGTAACCAGGCCTGCAGTCTCTCTAATGGCCTGCTGGGGGGTGACTGCTTTGGTTGGAAAAAGAAGTGAATTTGTAAGAGAAAATGATCCTGCTGCTCATGTGATTTTTGACCTCTGTAAACACAGCTTATGGAATTCAGCATTACATTAGTTTAGTCACTTGTGGTCCCAATTTTGAGTTAAATAGATGATCTAACCTACCTTGTGATTTACATGTTTCTCCAAAATACTCAAGTCAAGGCTAAAACTAATGCATGAGAATTGGTGACAGAACTACAGTGCCTTGCGAAAGTATTCGGCCCCCTTGAACTTTTCAACCTTTTGCCACATTGCAGGGTTCAAACATAAAGATATAAAATTTTAATTTTTTGTGAAGAATCAACAACAAGTGGGACACAATCGTGAAGTGGAATGAAATTTATTGGATGTGCCAAACTTTTTTAACAAATAAAAAACTGAAAAGTGGGGCGTGCAATATTATTCGGCCCCTTTACTTTCAGTGCAGCAAACTGACTCCAGAAGTTCAGTGAGGATCTCTGAATGATCCAACGTTGTCCCAAATGACTGGTGATGATAAATACGATCCACCTGTGTGTAATCAAGTCTCCGTATAAATGCACCTGCTCTGTGATAGTCTCGGGGTTCTGTTCCAAGTGCAGAGAGCATCATGGAGACCAGGGAACACACCAGGCAGGTCCGAGATACTGTTGTGGAGAAGTTTAAAGCCGGATTTGGATACAAAAAGATTTCCCAAGCTTTAAACATCTCAAGGAGCACTGTGCAAGCAATCATATTGAAATGGAAGGAGTATCAGACCACTGCAAATCTACCCGAATGTCCCTCTAAACTTTCATCTCAAACAAGGAGAAGACTGATCAGAGATGCAGCCAAGAGGCCCATGATCACTCTGGATGAACTGCAGAGATCTACAGCTGAGGCGGGAGAGTCTGTCCATAGGACAACAATCAGTCGTACACTGCACAAATCTGGCCTTTATGGAAGAGTGGCAAGAAGAAAGCCATTTCTCAAAGATATCCATAAAAAGTCTCATTTAAAGTTTGCCACAAGCCACCTGGGAGACACACCAAACATGTGGAAGAAGGTGCTCTGGTCAGATGGAACCAAAATCGAACTGTTTGGCCACAATGCAAAACGATATGTTTGGCGTAAAAGCAACACAGCTCATCACCCTGAACAC
This sequence comes from Pterophyllum scalare, assembly GCA_024447675.2. Taxonomy (NCBI): domain Eukaryota; kingdom Metazoa; phylum Chordata; class Actinopteri; order Cichliformes; family Cichlidae; genus Pterophyllum; species Pterophyllum scalare. The sequence continues at coordinate 43,239 of JAMQGT020002352.1, read as the reverse complement.
ACCATCCCCACTGTCAAACATGGTGGTGGCAGCATCATGGTTTGGGCCTGCTTTTCGTCAGCAGGGACAGGGAAGATGGTCAGAATTGATGGGAAGATGGATGGGGCCAAATACAGGACCATTCTGGAAGAAAACCTGTTGGAGTCTGCAAGAGACCTGAGACTGGGACGGAGATTTATCTTCCAACAAGACAATGATCCAAAACATAAAGCCAAATCTACAATGGAATGGTTCACAAATAAACGTACCCAGGTGTTGGAATGGCCAAGTCAAAGTCCAGACCTGAATCCAATCGAGAATCTGTGGAAAGAGCTGAAGACTGCTGTTCACAAACGCTCTCCATCCAACCTCACTGAACTCGAGCTGTTTTGCAAGGAAGAATGGGCAAGAATTTCAGTCTGTCGAAGTGCAAAACTGATAGAGACATACCCCAAGAGACTTGCAGCTGTAATTGCAGCAAAAGGTGGCGCTACAAAGTATTAACGCAAGGGGGCCGAATAATATTGCACGCCCCACTTTTCAGTATTTTATTTGTTAAAAAAGTTTGACACATCCAATAAATTTCATTCCACTTCCCGACTGTGTCCCACTTGTTGTTGATTCTTCACAAAAAATTAAAATTTTATATCTTTATGTTTGAAGCCTGAAATGTGGCAAAAGGTTGAAAAGTTCAAGGGGGCCGAATACTTTCGCAAGGCACTGTATGTGTTTTTCCAATTATATCTTGGAGTTCTCCGTGGATTTTGTTGGTGTTAGGAGTGAAGAAAGATGAAGACCAGGAGAAAAAGTGCACCATGTATCCCAGCGGGCAGGAGTGGATGTTAGCGTGGTGAATGCAGCAGTTCTCTCCATTTGCATCTTTCCAGTTGGCTGGACATTCGTGATGTTCACAGAACCTCCGAGCTGAATCAGCATCTACTATGTAACTGAACACACAGACACACCAGGCCAGTTCAGACCAGGTTCAAAACCAGGACCCCGTGAGGCTAATTTTTTTTTTCTAGTCTAAAATTTGTCTGGTTTACACCCAGTTTAACCAGTTTACCTTTGAGTGAAGATGCTGTTTTGGACAGCCCAGTGGTAGAAAGAGTCCTGGACGGTCACTGAGTATGTGACGCTGAACACCTCGCCACTCTTTATCAGCTCTGGGGGGCGAAGCACCCAAGCCATCTCCAAACCTGGGTAAGAGGCAGAGGATAACAGACAGAAATAGACATTTTTAACATTTAAAATAAACCACTTGAGATTTCAGCAGGAAGCTGCAATAAAGCTGTATTATTTCTTGTTATTTAATCCAGAAACCAGTCAACTCTCTGAGCGAGGAAAAACATTTCTGTCTTACCTAAGCTAAGCTAAGTTCTCCTGCTGGTTTAAGGGAGTTCTATGAACAGGTTAAATTGTATGATTAAAAAATTAAAATTTCAGTCCAACAGTTCAGGGCCTGTTATACTTACAAGGTATAGAATAAAGTGCTGAATTTGTACTGAAAGACATTCAAAGACAGATCAAATTTGCTGTTGACCAATAGCCAACCAGAAGCACATTTGTGAGGTCAGACACTGATGTTGGACAAGAAGGCCTGGCTTGGAGTCTCTGCTCTAATTCATCCAACAGGAAGGGACCATCCCCAAACTGTTCCCACAAAGCTGGGAGCATGAAATTGTCCAAAATGTCTTGGTATGCTGAAGAATTAAGAGTTCCTTTCACTGGAACTAAGCCCCCCCCCCATAAAACCTCAGTAAGAGGCAGCATTACATTTAATTATCTCAAGAGGAACATCCATTCACTTACGATGCAATGTGTTTCATTACTGGTCTATGCAATGGTGCATATCAGACAAATTATATATTTAAGTGGATTTTGAAATATAATGTTTTCATGCTACTGTAGCCACGTTTTGATGTGGAAATCCACTGTGTTGCTCTTTGTAATTCTAAGTAAAATCATGTTTTTTTTCAGCGTGCTCTTAAAGTTTATCCATCGTTATCTTTGTTTTTCTGATCGTATCTCTCTCATAAACCTGAGGTTATTGATCGTATTTTGCTGTTTGATCATTTACAGTCACACGTTACGGTTGCAGATTTTGTTTTTCACACTGACGTGTGCGAATCAAAGACCTCAGGTCTGTTTTCTTACCTCCACAGTCGATCATGTTGTACTCGTTGGGTCTGTCCAGAGGCCAGCAGTCATACTCGCTGTTGTCCAAATCGTGCCAGCAACACGCCGGACCAACACCACAAACACACACCTGGAAACGACACAACACGCACAAGTGATCAATGACCAAAAATACATCGCACAAAGGAAAAAGCATACAGAGAAACCTCTGAGCTGCTCACGTGATAAAACTACTAATCTGCACTTATTCCTTTGAGTTAAATAATGAGGAATATTAAACTTTAAGCCTGTAAAGCAGGTGTTTCATAGATGACGTCTTACCCAGAACAGAAACCAAAGTCTTTGCTGTTTCTTCATACTGTTGCTGCTGAAGGACAGGATGGAGACAGGTGGACAGACGAACGGAGAGCCTCGGACATCTGCAGCTTCTGAGCTGCTCGGTCGGTGTGGTGTCAGAGCTGATGGGGAGATGGATGGTAGCGAGAGGCAGGAGAGACTAAAGAGTGTGTTTCTCCCCTGCTTTGTCCAACATGAACTCACTGTGTTTTACAGAGACGATTATCTTTCACTGCCCTCTGGTGGTGGCTCGTTTTACTGCACTCATCTCTAAAACTTCTATCACCCCAGTTCATGCTTTCTTCGCTACATTTGCAGTTCTTTAATAAATTAAAAAGAGCTGCATTGTTATTCAGTATATAAGCCCTACTTTCTATTTATGGTCTTTTGGAATTTTTCAGATGTTTTTGAGTTGTTGTTCCACCCAAGAAACAATTTGTACTCTAAACCTCTTACAGGCTTTCCTGACTTCACTGACTTTATTTACTTTGTAACACTAGATTAAAGCAAGAAAAAAAAACACTTGTTACAGTTTAACTTGTAAGCCAGCCATGTGAAACCTTCGGCCTACCACAGGGGCCGAGGGAGCCCACTGGATGGCTTTCCAAAGTGAAGAAGGGCATCAAATGTGGACTCTTTGGATCGCATCATAGGAGCAGTTTATCAAACTGTTAAGCTGCTGTGACAGATCTGCCATAGCACACAGCAGTGTTTCTTTACAGTCATGTGGAAAAGGTTAAACATATTATTGGTTTGGCATTTATCTGTATGCTGTGGTTGTTCTGTATGTCAGCAGAAATGGAAATATTTAGAGCTGCTTTCTTTTTATGTTTGCACGTCAGTTATATCACTTTTTTTATGGGTCCAACCAAAGATCAGGCTGGTCTGTATGCAGCTGATGATCTACAATGAATCTGACCCCCTTGCTTTAAGGTTTCGGCCTTAGCCAAAGTAATGCATTACACAGCGCTGCAAGCCTGACCGCTCATCACTGCCTTTGTTGCCCGTTGAAGTTCAGGTTCTGGCTGCTGGGCCGGGGTCTGCACATGCTCAGCTTTAACATCACTCTGGGTTCTTCACTGGCTCTGTGTGAGCGCGCTGTCTGTGCTGATGTTTGCAAAGAGCTGAAGTTGTGTTAACAGTGTAACACAGTTGTTTCTGTCCTTTGCCATCGCACTTTTGTCCTTTTGTGCAATAAAAATATAAGTAACGTCATATCTCCACAAATCAGCTGATTGCAGCATGAGTGTGCAGGAAGAAAAAGGCTTGTTAGGTGTTTTGGTTCTATAACTGAAGAACCTTTGTAACACAAGTAACAGCAGAACTGATTAGATTTAATAATAAACAAATAAAACAGGCTTATAAAGTGAAAATTATCAATTCTTATCAGTGAGAACTATACAGAATAAAAACTGAATTTCTTTAACTGTCAAAATAAATCAAAATTTTATTTTCAATACAAAGAACTGAAATAATAACTGCAATACTTCTCCATTTCAGTTATTATGAAAACATGATACAGTAAACAAAAACTGCAAAATAGTTTCTTATTTTCTCTCTTTTCAATTTTAATAATAAAAATATGAATAATACAAATATTTGTATCTTTGCTATGTTTAGGAAATTCTTTTTTCACAGCAATTAAAATAATGATGACATAATAATACAATGACTCATTTCTACTTCTATTAGTGTAGTAATAACAGCAATAAAATAATAATAAACTGGTTACTTATTATTTTAAACAATGTAACAACGTCACTGTGATCTTGGCGCGTGGCTGCCTAGGAATCTGACGTCACAGAGGAGCATTAGCCCCGAGTGTGACGTAAACCCAGGCAGGATTAATGAAGCTCTGATTGGTGCAAGATGCTGATGAAGTGAATGAAAAGCCGCACGCGCCCACGGTGCATCTGTGTTTATGCATCAACAGAGCGCGCGCGGGCGGCTGTTTCAATCACTGCAAACTTCCTGCTCGCGCGCGCTGCCTGCGCGTGTGTCCCGGGTCTGTCGGCACGCGACTCCAGAGAGCAGAATTCAAGTGCGCGAGGACCCACTCGCAGCTGTCCCTCTCTCTGGTGCGCACGCGGCCCGAACGCAGAGCAGTTTTAGCGGATTTTATTCTAATAACCGCGTTTTCACCTCCACAGCTGCGTCAGTTTTGATCCGCTCTTACTTGTCAGTCTCTGAGGAGGAGGATTCAGCGGCTTTTTGCACCTTTAAAAAGTTATTTCATTAAAAAAAAAACCTGCATGCTCTTATATTTTATGCACCGCGTGGGTTTACACCGGTACCGGCTCCCCGCCGAAGCCTGAGACATTTGGAGCGAAGTGGGCCGTGCTTCTCTTAGAGTCCCGGGCTAAATGCGCAGGATGCTGGCTCTCTTTCTTCTGTCCTGGTTCTGTTTGTGGACCCGGGGCCAGCGCTTGGACCACGACAGGTCAGGGATATATTTGTCGTCTAAGAATTTTTTTCACGGTTAAAATTTTTATTAAGGTTATTTATTACATGAGAAATGTGTTGATGGGCATTTTAAACAGATTATCTTTAATAATTCTGCTCATAATGTTATATTTTAGTTGCCTGGTGTGTTTTAAGTGCACGGTAAAAGTAATGCACACCTGTAACAGTGCAAACAGGAGTGTTTCCATCCGAACAGGAAGCCCTCTTTGGTCTCATTTCTAATTAAAGGCTGTGGCTGCAGAAATGCCAAATCTAGAGCTCATGGTTAAGTAGACACGACACACCAATATGTGTGTGTAATTTCAGAACATTTTAATTCAAATATCCAAAACCATGGATTCATTTATGTGGAAAGGGACGCGAGAGGAAGGGAAGAAGAAACTCCAGGCTTAAAGAATAACTAGGAAGGAATGATGATGGAAACACTGAGAGGGGTGAAAGTATGTGGAGGGAGTTGGAAAAGAGAAGCACAGCACCCTCCTCCGCTCTCTGGCTGATATAATTCAAGTTCAGACATGCACAAGGAAACAGGAGATGTCAAGAGCACACACACACACACACACACGCACACACCCAGCCAGTCTCAACTCGTACAGGCGACATAAACCAAACAGCTCATGCAGCCATGGAGGAGTGTTTTCTTAAAGCCTGAAGTCAGATTTCTCCCTCAGGTTGTTTCCGTGTCTTCGCTGTCCACACGCAGTTAAATTGATTTAAATTCTGCTCACCCAGAGGGTCACATGACCCCCCGGGGCAGGCAGCTGCAAGAAAAAAATAGTCCCCCTGTAACAAGCATGATCCTCTAAACATGATCCTTAAACATGCTGGGTATTCGTGTCACTGTGTGTTTGCAGCTGGGCCGCGTCATCCCGAGGCCTCTGCCGCCATGGCAACAGCGTGGAGTGCTGCTGGGGCTGGAAACAGTTGGACTGGGGGCGGTGTGCACGTAAGGACGCACAGATTTCCTTTCAGGCAAATCCTTGTTGACCACCTGATCAGCTAGTGACTGACTGTTAAAACACAGACTGTATATAAAAGATGGCAGTAGAGACAGTGACATCACCTGTAGGTTTTGCACTACACATTTTGAAGCTTCAGTTTTTTTGCCAGGGTGTTGATGGTTTTTTGCGTTCAATGTAAAAATGCTAGCTAGCTTAGTTAGCAAGCTACATCACTGGATTATATGGCTTCATTAAAAACACACATGGATAACTGCTAATTAGTGTTAATTAAGTAACCTCCAAATAAAATACTAGAATTTCACTCACTGGAGCTGGAGCACAGACTTCCTGTACAGTCCGTTAGCACAATTAACGACACAGCAAATCATATTAATCTTGAGATAATTGAAGACTTGAGCAGCACAAACGCAGAGCAGAGGTCCAGTTCAGGGGCCCTAGTTGGCTGAGGTGAAGCTTGACAGACGGCTAACAGCTACAGCCGCCTGAGCCATCATCCATCTGTAAATAATGCATAAACTTAAAGCTTTAAAACAATCTAAACAGAAGACAGAATCAGCCCTTACAGCTGCTATGAAGGGGGAAATTATCTACAGAGACCAAAACAGTTTTTGTGTCAGGCTGTTAGCATGTTTCTTTCTGCTGTAAAGTTGGCTTTAACATGGTTTTGGTGAGCGCCTCAAGTGGACATTAGAGGAACTGCAGCAGTTCCCTGAACGTGCTGGGCTCTTTCTGCCGTTTCCTCGTGTGGGCGGGGCCAGATCTTTGAATCTGCACACTCAGCAGAGTCAGCGGGTTCACCGGTGACTTCTGCTGAAGAAATCAGACCAGCTTAAGACTTTTACATCAGGTATTTGCTGCTGACCAAAGTTTAGGGGAACTGCTCTTACTTTACTTTGTCCAGCAAAACCAGTGTGATGTCGGGAATAACTGAAATCTATTATAATGAAGAGAGACTGGTGATGGAGACGAGTTCCCAAATAAACTGGACTGACGGATGTTTTTGAGACCAGCAGCTGGTTGAAAGGAAGGAAATCGACTTTCAGTCGGTTTCTGTGGAACAGCTGCAGAGACTGGAGTGTGTAACTTCATCCAGCACTGAAAACTGATCTGCAGCCAGTCAGCCTGACATATGTTTGTACATGATTCAATGTATGTTAACAACCTGTGTGTGTGTGTGTGTGTGTGTGTGTGTGTGTGTGTGTGTCCAGCTCACTGTCAGCAGGGCTGTAAACATGGAGAGTGTGTTGGACCAGACCAATGCAAATGCCACCCAGGATACACGGGCAAGGCCTGTAACCAAGGTACGTGTTCTCAGCGGTGCACCGGGTTCAGACACGGGAACAAAGCTGCACTCACGTCTCTGTATTTATGTGTGTGTAATTAAACGGAGGTGTTTTGTTTGGACGTGAGTGACTCAGATCAGCGCTGCTGTTAAAGTGTCCTGAGTGTAAACGCTGTGTTTCCATCCCTTGATTAAAGCTAACACCTACGTCCCCGAGAATATTCCTCCTGTTCTGAAGTTGTTTTTCAAAACCATGCCAATTATTCCGTCATCATACACTTTATTTAGATTTTTCAGCCTAATCGGAAGCTTTAAAACTTCAGATATCATATCTGCTGAAACAATGAGGGAACAGGCCTCGCCTGACCATGAAGCGGCCTCTCAGTAATTGTCCCTCTCATTTTAAGTGTGTATAAAGCTGCTGCTCATCCAGAGGCTCACAGTGAAAGGCTGCCCTTCACTCACATTTTGACGGATTTAAAATCCACTGAGGTCCAAACAAGCAGTGGGCCTCACAGGTGTGTGTGAGATAAGATAGAACACAAGAAAACGATCATTTAAGTAACAGGAGTCCTTCGGTGATGAATGGAGGGCTGTGATAGTTCATAAAGTCGCTCCCACGCTGAGAACTCTGCAGCACATCTGCGGGAGCTGGTCCAGATGTGGATTCCTGGTTTCACAGAGATTCGAGCTGCCGTCATGCCTCAGAGGAGCAAACAGACGCATTCCTGCCGTGTTTGTTTGACCTGCAAGGGCGTGTTTTACCTGAAGACCCCCAAAACACACAAACACACGCACTTTAACTACTGTTTCTAATCTTAGACCAACACACACACACAGGCCTACTCCACCCACACACACAGTGTTAATGTCCTGATTAGAGGCTTCATTATGACTCATATCCTGACCATAAAACAGCATCTGGAGTCCCTCAAACACACACACACCCACACACACACCCACACACACACACACACACACACACACTCTGTAATACAACACGTGTGTTTGGACTTCTGTCTTTGAGAGGACGCACACTGAAAGACCTCAAACAGCCCTTTGAAGCCGAGACCACCAGTCTGATCGTGATGGTTTCAGTACTGAGTGCATCCACACACACACACACACACACACACACACACACACACACACACACACACACACACACACACACACACACACAATGCTTCAGATGATGCTACATTGCCTTCCATTCCTTAAACCAAGCCTTTACCTGAAGAGGAAGTGGTTTATTCCACTTGGAATGCACTTTTTCTCTTGGAGCAATAGGCAGGTAGTTTCTCCACAAACACACGTACTTAAAATGCTTAGGGCTGAAGGTCAAAGGTTACTCCTACAGGCTGACAAGACGAGTGAAAACAGAGAGAAGCGGAGCTCTCAGTTTAATGTTTGCTTTCTGCCCTCTCCCCTCTGTGTGTGTTTTTCTGTGTGTGTGTTTTTCTGTGCGTGTCTCAGATCTGAATGAGTGTGGGGTGAAGCCTCGGCCCTGCAAACACCGCTGCATGAACACGCCGGGCAGCTACAAGTGTTACTGTCTGGACGGGTACACGCTGCAGCCGGACGGCAACTGCAGGAGTGAGTTTCTCTCCGTCTGTCTGCGCCATTTTCTCTCAGATCATTTTTTTTATTACTTTAAAACGCGGTGCAGTCTCGAGCTTTATAAGATCTGCTTTATGTTTCGGCTCGCCTCCCTGATCCATTTAGAGAAGGACAGAGAATCTAATCCAGAGACTGTGCTGGAAATCACAGCATGTCATGATAGTAATTTTATTAGTGTCATTCGTGCATAAGTTAGACTTTATATAGATTCAAAGTGGCTCATTCTTCTGTCCCTCTAATGGTCTCATTTCTAATCCTGTCCCTCCTGCTCACTCCCAGTGAACACCTTCAGCTCCACCTCCTGTCCTTCTGTCAGTGCCATCATCTCCAAACCATCCATCACAGCAGGTCTCACGACCATCTTCTAAACCTTCCCTTTCACTCTTGCTGCTCTCCTTCTGCCACAAATAATCCCTGATACTCGTCTCCACCCGCTCCACCCTGCCTGCACTCTCTTCTCCACCTGTCTTGTGCACTGTCCGGTGCTTTGGATGGTTCAGTATGAGTGAGAGGAAGGTGCTGCTCAGCGGTTTACTAAGAATACGTCCGACTTTCATGTGTGTCTATACCCTCACAGATGCCCAAACCTGTTACCATGCCAACTGTCAGTATGGCTGTGAGGTCATCAAAGGGACAGTGCGATGCACCTGTCCATCGCCAGGGTTACGCCTGGGGCCAGACAGACGCACCTGTATCGGTAGGTTAGCCTGTTTTTTTTTTTTTAATACCTCAATGAAGAAATGTTAGTTGCACTTTCCTCCTCCTCCTCTCTCTTTAGACATCGACGAGTGTTTCTTGGGTGGAGGCGTGTGTCCTCGTCGCAGGAAGTGTGTGAACACGTTCGGGAGCTTCATCTGTAAATGTCACCTGGGCTTCAGACTCATGTACATCAATGGACAGTACACCTGCATCGGTGAGGCAGAAACCCTAAATGAGTGTGACTGTACACAGACTGTATATAAAAGATGGATATAGCCAGTGTGAAGTCAGTGTTTGGGTGGAGCATTATAAACCTCCTCTTTAAAATTTACATTAAAAATGTTCCAAAAGGCTCCAACAGCACAAATTTGGTCCAGAGGTCCAGTTCAGAGACTCCACTTAGCTGAGGTGAAGCCTAGCAGACAGCTAGCAGCTGCCTGTGCCACCATTCACCTGTCCACCAAAGAGGCCACGCCCCCACTAATGCAAACTTTAAGCCTTAATACTGTTTAAACAGGCGAGATACAAAATTCACCCCCCTGCAGTTGTTATGAATGTGAAATTAACCATTGAGACATTAAAAAGACAACTTTCTTCTTAATCAGGCTGTAAACACGTTTATTCTGCTGTAAAGTTTTTAATATTAACATTGTAATACAGGAGTTTGGGGCCCTCAAGTGGACATTAGAGGAAATGCAGTTTGCTGCTTCCACACTGGCTTAATTTTATTAGCCCCTGAGGTTGCTCCTTTTTTAAATACAGTATAATAAAAATGTGCTTTTAGTAAAAGTTTGGTTATTGTTAGGTGAAAAAATTTCTTCAGACTGATTTCTGGTCAAATGTAACCAGAAGGGCATTTGTTTGTCTTTTAGAAAGCAAGTGCAGAAATTAAAAAAGAAGGCGGAGCTTCTTCATAGTTTTTCTCTTTGTTACCAGATAAGGACACTCGGCCATTCTGCTCGCTGAATCCATCGTCTCCAAAGTGCAGGTGTAAAGACGGCAGCTGCAAAGGTACAAACATGTTTATTTCACTCCTTTAACAAAAAAAATCATCAGTAATAAAAAACGACTAACCGTTGCAGCCCTAGTTACCACCTTTGTTCATTGCGTCTGGTGCTGGTGTTTAGAGGCCAGAGAGCTCCCAGCAATACAAATACTTATAAACATACATAAATCTTTATTTACAGTCATGGTAAAAAGAAATTACTCCTTCTTTCATGTCCAAGGTTTTAAATATCAGGAGATACTAAAAGTCTGGTCCACAGCAGGTCTTTATATTACGCAAGTACACATTAGAGCATGTCGTTATTTAACAAAAGCTAAAGTGCAGCAGCAGTGTGTGCAAAACTAAGTAGGCCTTACCGCAGCAGCCAGGTGCTGCTAATCAGATGCGCTTGATTAACTGATCATCAGGAAGTGTGAGAATAAAAGCACAAGTTTTCGAAGTTTGCATGTCTGAAGTGTGTGTTAACACAAAACCGCAGTCTTCCCTGGAGTGGACGCCTCAGTTAGCATGTTAAAGTTCACGACTGTACGGTTAGAAAAAGGCTGAACTCACACACCTATATTCTTCATTGTGAAAACTGACTTTTAAGTCGTCTTCGGGACACATGGACTGTTGTGTTAATGCATTTAAGCCCCTTTTGTCTTGTACCACCAGCATTTTAAATGTCAACAGGTCACTAATCAAACCTGACTGAGTGTTTTAGTCCCCCACCTCTGAGGGTGGGGGTCCAGCTCCCTGAAAGTTCACAGTCTTTCTTTTACTCACAGCCATCCCCAAAGTGACTTTGGAACCACAGAGACCAAGAACTACAACTCCCACGACCTCCACCACTAGTGCTGCTACCACTACATCTCATCCAACCACCACAACAACCACAACCAAGCCCACAACTATCGTCATCACAACAAGCATCCTGTCTACATCCACTGATTTTATGACCACTACTCCATCACCTATAACTGATGCCATTACTGCACCAGTTACTCCAGCTGCTCCCACTACTATGCCAACTACAACACCTGCTACTATGACTACTACTATTCCTCCTACTACAACTGAAATGGATACCGCAACTCCAACAACGCCTCCTCCACCTCCCAGCACTCCTGCTACTACTATTCCAAGTACAACAACACCTGTTGCAAGTACGACTGCACCTACCACTCTGCCTACTACAACTGAACTGGACACTTCGACCCAGACAGCACCACCACCTCCACCTCCTCTTACCACGACAGCAATAGCAGCTACTACTGCAGTTACTACGATGAGCACCTCCCTGCCAACCACCACAGTGAACAACAGGATCAACAAGGACGTGACGCAAAAGCAGAGAGGAGACGTGCACAGTAAGGACACACAACACATGTCCATGAATTTGTAGAGCTGTGCACTCGCACAAACATAACAACTGTTGCTAGCTTAATTAATATTCGCTGTGTCAAAGATGTGGCTGCGTTTCATTAAAGCAGAGCATGAGTGAGTTGAGTTTAGACTTTGGAGCAACCGCGCAACCAGTCAGCCACCGAGGCCTCCAACATCTACAAACAATAAGCTCACTTTCATGTTTGGTCTCTCAGTGTACGAATTTTCAGTGCTACTAAATGGTTCATGAAGCGTCACACAGACAGCCAGAGCTTCATGTTGGATGTGAAGCCTCCTCTCACATCACAGCAGAAAAACCTATCAGCTTCATTCTGCCCAAAGCCTTCCCGGATACCTTTTTATAAACACCTGGACTGGCAAACCTCAAAAATACCTATGAAAACTCTTCGGTTAATGCTAACTGCTAACTGGAACAGATCGTAGATGCTGCAAGTATAATTTTACTACTAAAGAAATGCTGATTTCCATCTAAACCAACCGGTAGTGACACCGCTTCTCTACCTGCTGCAGATTCTGGTTAGAGCGACGCTCCAGCTTGCAGTAAATCTCCAGAGTAGCACAAGGACTACCTAGATCCCTAGTTGCAGTCCAAAATGGTTTAGAGGAAATCTGCCAGGCAGCAGAATGATGAAGACTGCCTTAACAACCTTAATCAATCTGCCTGCAGGAAAACGTGGAAAACACTAGACGGGAAGGATGGAGTTAACTGCTTAACAGAAACAGAACCTTCCACAATAAGATAGTTTTGGAAGGATTAAAAATTTGTGATGCAGAAAAGCCAGCCAAAGATACAGACTGAGAATCCCACTTTACTAACCCACTTTACTAACTGCAAACATCTGTGGTTTACTGAACAGTTTCTGCTGCATAAACTGCAAATAAACAGCACATTATTTCACCCCAAATCCCCTCGGATTGGAGGGGAAAACCCCAGATGAGCGCCTGCAGGTGCGACCTGACGGGTCAACCAGTGAAATCGACCCCGTTAGTGATCCTGGTTGTTGTTTTCAGCCTGTGGTGATAACGCCGCATGGATTGTTACGGATTGTCAGTTTCTCGTTAGCCTAGTGGAGTTTTTATCAGATGTCTAATCAGTTATGACTACAAATGATTATTGATTGGTTTGAATTGTTACTAAACCAAAATAATTCAAAGATCTGACAGTTTGACCTCTTCACGTTAGAAATTCACATGAAACAAGTGTATGACGCTGTGCCAGAAAATATACTTCTATACAAATCCTGTGTGTCGACTGAGCGGTCGTCACATTAAAGAAGCTGCTTTAAAAAACGCTGAAGATCAGTGTGATTGATTACATAAATATTGGCTGGTGCACTCGCTTTTCTTGATTTACAGACTGAACGCCTTTGATGGATTGCTAAAAACCATTTTAATTACTGAATATCAGCAAGAACCCAATAATAACACTGATGGTGACACTGATCGTTTACGCGTTTGTGCGTTGCAGTCCCTCGACATCCCAGTCGCAACCACGTGTGGGAGTTTGACATCGAGCTGGGAAACATCGCGGAGGACGCCAGAGACGATGCTGGTAAGTGTGGGGCTGCTTTCATAAAAACAACAGTGTCCCTGTTTAAACCAGGGGATCACAGTCATATCAAACTGTTACATGAAATAAAATATGAAGCACTGCCTCATTAAACATCTGCAAACTGGCATAAAACATGAAAGTATGAAAGCAGCACAGATTTTTTTACTCTTCTTTTCTCAAATTATTACATTTTTAAGTATTTAGCATCCAGCAGTGACATCAAAGCAGGCATCAAACCTCGGTAACATTAAACAGCAACAACACAAAGACCACAAACCCCTGGGACCACAACACGCTCTCATAATAGCTTTGGCCACATCTCTTAGATTAGATTATTAGATTAGAAAGGGCCTTAAAGTTGAACATCCTCTTTAACACTAGAAGGCTGTTTTTGTACCAGGGAAGTTTATTTACTCCAGATCATAATCCGCAAATTAACACACGTTATTCAAGAGCTTCACAGCCAAAAAAACTTCCACCGGTTAAACACGGAGTCCACGGATCATCTTTAATAACGACGTCCTGTTTCAGTGATCAAACATTGAAAAGAAGAAGTTAAAAAAATGGTGAAAAAGTAGAAGACCTCGGATTTCTGTGACGGTCATGAGCAGCGTTCCTGTTTTCCTGATTGTAGACGTCGGTGAGCTCCACTGCTCCTTCGATCACGGACTCTGCGACTGGATGTCTGACAGGGAGGGAGATCTGCACTGGGAGTCGGTTCACAACCCTGCAGGTAACACACACACACACTAACACACACACACAGACCTGTTCTTCTATCCTGTCATCGGCTTCAGTGAAACATAGAATTTATAGAGCGTATAAAAAGCCCTACCTTAGCAGGCTTCTTCTTATGAAGCAGACCTGCTGCATCCGTATTCCAGCAGTCTGCCTCTCTGACCATCATGTAACTGTTGGTGACCACCCTTTGACGTGGGAGCGTCTAAACTTTGGACCAGCCTGTGTTTGTGTGAATGACATGTTGGGATGCGTACACTTCTTTAATGTGTAGCACTCTGTGACTACGTGCTTTAAATTATTTATTTATTTTTTCATTTTTTCATTTTTATATTTAAATTTTTTGTCTTTTTTAGTTTCGTTTTTTAGCTCTGCTGTCTCAAGCAATGACAGTGAGCCGAGCTGATCCGATATCGTGCTGTCCGGCATCCATTCATCAACTTTTCGCTAAATTTGCTGCTCCTCGGCCATTTATATTTCAAACCTTTTGAAACTTGATACAAACACTCTTTAGGGTAAGGCTCACTAAACTGAGGAGACAGATTTTTGGTTTTTCTTTATGAAGAATCAAGATTCTCCTGAAATACTGTATGTTGATGTTTGCCTTCTTATGCACCATGTAATGCACCATCTCTGCAGCAGCATCTTCGCCTCAGAGTTTAGAGTATTATAAATGTTTCAGGTTTGTTTTCTCATCGCTGGTTCCTTTAATCTGCTTCTGAACTGCGTCTGTTTGCAGCCTGATTACCTCACTTTCTGCTCTGATGACCGTTTGTTTCTCAGGTGGGTGGTACCTGTCTGTCCCCGAGCTGAAGGCGGGACAAAGAAGCGTTCGTGGTGCTCGGCTGGCCATTCAGGTAGTCCCTTCCTGGAGTCACGGTGACCTGTGTCTCTCCTTCTCCCATTGGCTGACGGGGCATCACGTGGGCGTGCTCCAGCTGTTTGTAAGAAAAAGGGGACGAGATCAAAGGTACTTGAGCCTGAGGTCTCCAACTTTTTACTTCTTAAATCCTACTGCAGTCACCTCGGTAAACACTTCCTTCTGATTGGCTCTTGCAGGTATGGCCCCGCCCTTTGGAGTAGGACAGGTGGGCATGGTTGGAGACACATGGAGGTTACCTTAATGACACACTCTCTGGACAGGGTGAGACAGACACATGTGGCCTGATGTTGTCTCAGAGTGTTTGTAAAGCTGATGATGACGAGTGTGTGTGTGTATATATGTGTGTTCGTGTGTGTGTGTATATGTGTGTTCGTGTGCGTGTATATGTGTGTTTGTGTGCGTGTGTGCACAGGTGCTGCTGAAGGCCGAGCGTAGGATTGGACGACGAGGACAGATCGCTATTGATGATGTCACTCTGAGACAGGGGGCGTGTCGATGACACCATGAAAAGACATTGGGGCCACATGGCTGAAAGGACCAGTGCTGCTGTTTGGGATTTGCTCCTCCTTCTTTTGTCAAACGTCGTGTCTGAGGGGGAGGAAGATGATGCGGGGTTGTGGCGAAGTCGCAGCAGCGGGAGTTTAAATTTAAACTCCAGATGTGTTTGTGCTGCGTGACACATGAACTTCCTGTTCACCAGTCAGACTGAAGACCATCTGCACATCTGGAAACACTCTGAATTCAGTCTGAAAGGTTTCAGAGTGCAAAGCATAAAGAACGAGTATCACTTACGATCATATATCCCCATAAGAATGATATCTAATTATTAAAGCATCGCAGGTTTATTATCTTTCAGATTGTTGCAACTCTAAAAAGAAATAATTATTTTAATTGGTCAATCACTCCAGCCACATCAATTGATTACATCACAAGTTATTATTATTCTATAAAGACCAGCACAGGGGTGGGTTATTAAAAAGTCTAAAAAAGAGGGTGTTGACATTTTGCTGTTATGATTACAGACGTGAGCTCAGATCTGCACATTCAGTCTGCTCTTTGTTCGGTGGCGCCTGCTCACAGATGTGCTCTCTTTGTTGTCATACGCGTTTATTTTAGGATGCTACGTCGGGTCGACACATTAACTCAGAGTAGTTCAGACATATTTTCTCAGTAATATCTCAGAGGGCACACGACTGCTGATGTTTGTGTATTGTCTGTTTCCAAAATGGAAGAGCGAGAAAAGCAGAGACAGCTGGGAGATCTCACTTCCAGCATGAAGAGTAATTAATGTAGGCTGTGCTTCTTTATCAAAGTGAGAATGTAATCTTGGCATGGTTCAGTCTTCATTTACATTCATCAAGGCCTTAAAATCATATTGAACAACATTGATTTTAAATTAAAAAATGATCCAGGAAATGAAATTTATATATGTCTGAGTGGAGTTTGTATGTATCTGTGTGGGTTCTGTGTGGTACCCTGGGTTCCTCCCACAATGCAGAGACATGCACTTAGTGGGGTTAGGTTACATGATGATTCTAAATTGCTCACAGGTTTGAATGTGAGTGTGAATGGCTCTCTGTGTCTGACTCTCAGACTGGCAGCCTGTCCAGGCTGTACCCCAAATCTTCCCAGATCAGCACCTCAAGGTAGAACCTGACCAGTCACTTTGTAAAATGTACCCACAAATCCTAATGAGGACACACACATATGAAATTTCTTATAGTTTTTGCATATAAACACAAAAAAAATGAGGAAACAGAACAAAGAAACAGCATACACTCAACTTTAACGTCACTGATGCTGACAAGTGGCCACAGTAAGTTTGTCCTTCATGTCCTATTGTTGGTGGCATCAGGTGAAACCAGTCTGTGAGATGATCTCTGCTGGCTAGTCTTTCTTTGCTTAGAAGTGCAACATGTGAAATGTTTGCTTCACCTGTGGTGATGCTGGCTGATGTTAGCATCTATTTTATTGTTGAGTAACATCCATATAAAAGCCTAGAATTTCACCAAAACTGGAGCACAGACTTCTTGGACAGTCTGTTAGTACAATTAAAGCTGAAGGGCAGGTTACAACTAAACACAGTCAAATATTTACTAGAGACTGGACTTTGGTTTGTTCCTGTGTTGGGCACTAATAAGTGTTGGTCAGTCAGGCCTTTAAACTAGTTCCTGCTAAGTCAAAGGATGATTCCATGCCAAATGTTCTCCATCTTTTAGCTCAGTTTTCGGTCTCCAGCAGCTCCTGCAGAAAACATTTATCTCTTTAAATGCAACATGTTCCAAAATTTTCACCAGCCAGTCTGTGACGGTGGCAGTTGTGTATTCCCCAGCTGGTTGGCTTGCTGTCGCTCTGTTACTTGCAGATTGTCACCCACTGTTTCAATGGAAGGAACTTCCACGCCAACCATGTGCATTTTCCTCTAGTGACCAGTGGCTGCCAGGGGGTCATTGGCCAGTCGGTGTG
Source organism: Pterophyllum scalare (assembly GCA_024447675.2). Lineage (NCBI taxonomy): Eukaryota > Metazoa > Chordata > Actinopteri > Cichliformes > Cichlidae > Pterophyllum > Pterophyllum scalare. Next base: position 25,728 of record JAMQGT020002352.1, on the reverse strand, counting down.
TGACCTAATCTGACTGGATCATTGATAGAAATGTTTCCAAAATGTTTTCAAATTGTTATCTAAGTGAGGATTTGTTTCACTGCTGCAGGGACATTTAAACTAAATGTACAGTGAGAGAGTGTAGTAAACATTTAGGTTCATATTTTTTAGTTCAGTCTAGTATAATAATAAACCTAATGAATTATATAAATCACCAGTAAGAAAATACAAGCTCAAGCTGTCCTGGGGGGTGATTTTGTGTCTCACCTTCACACACAGGAAGAGAGGACGAGGAGGGCAGAGATGTGCCCGGTGATTTGTGTGTTGAACATCTGCTTCAGAGGGCGCACACAAGCAGACGGGCGGAGCAGGCAGAAAGCTGCTTTACTGTGAGCTCGGCAGATTCCTCGGTTTATAGACTGGAGAGTGAAACCTGTCATTAAGCAGAGCAGAGGTCCTCCTTGTTAACGCTGTAATTACCCCCACCTCACTCTATAGCCAATTCCAGTCTTCTGCCCCCTGCTGGTGATAAAAAGCACATCAGATGCGTCACGTGAAAACAAGCATGAAAGTCGTGCATGCTTTCATGTGTATTAAACCAGAGGGTCTGTTTTCACAGATGTGTGTATTTCAGGTCTTTGCTGGCTCACCACAAAATATCTGCAAACCAGTTTATGAGCTCTACCCACAATGAGTAATTAAATCTGATGCAGATTTTTGTCAAGTGAGTTTGTGTGTGTGTGTGTGTGTGTGTGTGTGTGCGTGTGTGTGTGTGTGTGTGTGTGTGTGTGTGTGTGTGCACGCGCTGCAGCCTGGTGTAGCTTCCAGTGACACCATGGAGATACTTGATACAGTAATAACAAAATAATGACTTCCCATAACCCACCTAAAACCTCTCCTCATTCCTTTTTTGTGCTCACCCCTGTGATGTGTTCATGATCCCAATGTCAATAGTATCAATCAAGGCAGTCAGAATCTAGCTAGTGCTACAGAAGAAGAGACAGCATAAAAGTTTTTTTTCTTAAGTGGCAGGTCATTTCAATTCATTTCAATTTTATTTATATAGTGCCGAATCACAACAAACAGTCGCCTCAAGGCACTTTGTACTGTGGGTAAAGACCCTACAATTCATTTTAAATGTAGCTTTTAAACCAGCTCAACAAATATCACCAAACACAAAATATTTCTGTCCAGTTTGTCACAAAGTCTGTCTGCTTGCTAATGTACAGCTGCTGTATCCTGTTTCCCAGGGAGAGAAAAAAATGTTCACATGTGAGATTAAGAGATTAAAGACAGGAGAGGAAGGTCAGAGATTCCTTTTAAAGGTAAGCACTGCTCAGGAAGTGTAATTGTATAAACTGAATTGAAATCTCGCTGTACTATTGAATTACCATGAAGTATGGTAAGTTTGTGCTATTCGAAGGTTGCGTGAAAATATTTGGTGTGACATTTTCTCAGGGTCTCCGTGCTCCTTTTGGCCAAAGATTCAAACCCAATTTAATCCAGTTTCCAAAAAATCACTGGGATGAGCAGGTTCTGGTGCAGACTGCTTATTAGACATATTAGTGACACACAACACAGACAAAAACCAAAAACAGTAACACAGTTAGGACTAAGAAACACACACAGGCAGACAGAGAGAAGAAAAGAAGAGAGAAACACAGAGACAGAAAAAGATGCAGAAACAGGAAAGAGAAGAGCACACAGAGACAAAGAGTGGCAAACATTTTAGATCTTAAATGTGGTAACCGCCCTCTTGCCTTTGACCCCTCCTAATTTACATAAAGTCTCAGCCCATGAAACTCGAACCCCAACCAATCGTCTTTTGACTATATGACGCCTATTCTAAAGTCACATGTATAAGGCGTACACATCACAGGGGTAACTCTTGGTTTATGACCGTCTGAACAGGTGTCACAATGACGAATCCTCTTTCCCTGAAGCATCTGCTGACACAGCACCCCCAGTATCATCCCACACAGCCAGGTTTCCTCTCCTTCCCTTAACTCATATCACAGAAACACAGGGGAGGCCTAAGGAGCTCCATATTTGGAACACACCTGTCGGAAGACTTTGCTGAAATACAATCATGGGGTTATGAAAGTCATGTGAAGCAGATAAGGCCTGCATCTCGCCAAGGCCACAAAAGCATAAGAGTGCCAAGTTTTTGTCAATGAACGAAAACGAGACGATAGCAAAATAAAAACTACCTAATAGGATAAAAACGATGGCGAAGTTAACTGACACGTTCACCAAGGAATGAAAACAAAATGAAAATGTCAACATCCAATCAGAACTTACTTTATATTGTGACAGGGCGGGACAAATTAGGAAAACATCCAATCAAATGCACAGTTGCACAAATTTGATCTAGACCCGGGAAGGCCACACTAGCCTGTGAATTGCAGTATTGTGGGGAAATTTACAGTGATTCACTATGTTGGACTGGTAAAGAGTAACATCAAGGGCAGCACACATCAATTTATAGTCATGGGAAGGATGCTGATTTCACCCACTCACTAAATTACACTGTGTATACAAGTTTTAAAGCATCTAGGACTCGGAAATCAGCTATCCAGGGTGTGAAACATTTTTATATCTTGTTGGTGCAGTTGTCTGTATCCAGAGATCATTTCAACTTCACTGTCATATTAAAGTGAACGTGGCAGCAGCAGATGCCCTCCAGCTCCATCATCAAGGCTTTCCTTGCTAATGTCGTCCTTCTCTAAGTCCTCTACATCATTATCCAGTGTCATCAGTAAAAGAAAACCCATGTGTTAAGAGAGAAAATATAAAAGGCCGAGTTCAACTTAATCCCGGAGAGAATAGCCAACTGTGGCCACAAGATAGCAACACTGTATAGGAGGGATGCAAACAGGTAAGGGGAGAAGTGTTACGGGTCAGAATACATGAAGAGACTTTGGCAAGTTTTAACTGACTTTAACTGTCTTTAGATTTCACTGGACAAGCTCTGCCAACCTTGCTTGCCCTGACAGAACACCACTGGGTTACAGCTGTGTGGTTTACCTCTACTGTGGTAAAATGAATGTTTGTCACAGTGGCCACAGCAGGGAGGTTTGGTCTCTTCTTGGCTTTTAGTTTCTGGTGACAAATGAAAGAGAAGGACTTCTTGTGGTTTAAAAATGTAACTCTTGTTCAGAGTTACACACTGTACAAAGTATTCATAGGTAGCCCACAAACAGTCATTTAACAGACTGACTAAACATCAAGAAATGGTCATTACCCAGTTTCTGTCCTCCCTCAGGCTGTGATGGGAAGCTCCTGGCTCTCCGCCGATTTAACAGCTAATGCTGGCAAAGAGATTTGCTGGGATTGTCGGTGAGTTTAAGCTTGAGGCCTGCACGAACTAATGCGATTCTCAGTGTTAACAGAGTCTTGAGTCATGTGTAAAATCCAGATCAAAACAGCAGTTACTGAAGGTGGAATAGCTTCTTACCTAGAAAGTGCAGATGATGAAGGAATACCAGAAGCTTCTTTTTTACCGTCACCTTTTATTTTTATTTTTGGTCTTTCAGTGCAAACAGTAAGACAAGAAAAAACTGAACACAGCAATAATTCTCCGCTGAGGTGTGACTAACACTGTGGCCTCGACAGGCAGCAACAGAATCAAGCACTTTAACTTGTGGTGGTCTCAGATTCAGGTGAACGTTGGATGTTGATGTTGGGTTTGCTGTCACGCGGTGGTTTTATCTGTACGTACATTCATCTGTGAATTCTGACAACCCTGCTGGTCTGTCCACCATGAAAAGCTTTTATACCAAGCTTTTATTCTATACTTTATCACTTTTATAACCCGCCCTGACCGTCAGCCTGCCCAGCTGCACTCCCGTCTTGGTTCTCTCTCCAACACTCAAGCTCTTATCCCCTCTTTGTGCAGTGTCCAGTGACGTTTTAAACCAGCAAATCTAAATTTTAGAGATGCTCAAACCTTTGTACCCTCTAACAATCCCTCATACTTTCATTAATGATCACTTATAGGCAAAAATCAGAATTCAACCATCAAATTAAAAAAAATGCAGATAGAAAACCAAGAGTAAAATATACCACTCCCCTTTTAATGATTCACCCTGGTAAAGGACTTATTTTCAATTATATATAAATCGCTTTATGCCCCCAAACTAAACGTTTTCTCAAACTCTCCTTCAATCCTTTCCTCTTCCATCAAATGCTGCATAATTTCAAATCTTTATGCCTAAAGAATCTTCAACTAAAACAACCTGAGAAGCAAAAATGCTTCTTTGGTTGAAGGCTTTACTGCTTGTGTGTGTGTGTCAGGAGGTCACATGTCGAGTAAGTCATTACTCTTAATTCTAATCCAACATTTGACGGCCTTCAGGTGTCCAGGTCTCCTGGGAGCTCCTGAAATGCACCCAGCTTTGCTTGGAGATGTTTGTGTAGTCTTGCTGTCCCACAGATATATTCATTCAGTAATATATGAAAAACTGAAACTCTTCCCTTCACCAAGTTCCTAATAAAACAGAGAAACCATCAGCTGGGCTTCATCAGGTGTCAGAGGCGACAGTTTGGTCCTGTCCTCACAATACTTCCACTGAAACAGCTGCTTATTCCAGCTGTGGGCGTCCACACGGCCTCACAGCAGCCAGAGCCGAGCTCAACCTTTCACACATCCAGGGTTTGGAGCAGGACCAGTCAGAGGTCAGAGATCATCGTGGAGGTCGGCAGCCTGTCAGTCAGTCCGGGTCACCATGGAAAGCATCTGAGAAGATAAACCAGACCAAACTGTGACTGCTGAGAAACACTCCTGTCCTCTCTGTACCATCCCTGAGACAGACCTTCACCCTGATCCTGGACTGTCAGGCTACAGAGGAGCACCCAGAGCATTGTACTCACCCAGCGGCTCATTAGATTCATCACATGAAGAAAGTTGGAAATACAAACTCATTGGATGGTAGCCAGCTAGCTTACAGAGTTTTAAAGTGGAAAACAAAAAATAAAGCATGAATAACGATCACCAAGAACATGTAATCACAGTCCAGATTGAATCAGTAATATTTCTGTAGTATTTCTTTCAGTTTAACATGTTTCTGTTAAATTTGATGGAGACTCTTGGAGGGTGAATGTGTTAGACGATAAAAGCGCTTAGCTTAGTTACTCATGGAAGTGCTTGTATGAATGGGTGTGAATGGGTAAATGCAAATGTGTTGTATAAGCGCTTTGAGTGTTCAGATAGAGTAGAAAAGCTTTATATAAGAACTAGCCCATTTAACTATCAGCACTTGTTAGAATGATGTAATCTAAAACATCACACTTACCTAATGAGTCCAGGCCATGCTGATCAAGGCTTCACCTTCATATGTGGCTCTGGCAGACCTGCGCCTGCGAGCGGCTCCATTACAAGTCTGAGGACAAAGAGACAAAGTCCAGACTTCAGAAGATCCACACTGATCCTTTCATCCAGCACTGAATCTGCTGAGAGCCAACATTTGAGCTTCTGTGTCAGAATCCTTTAATGAGACCATTTCAGCGTTTGATTCAGCTTTTACAAAGGAGCAACAGATATAAATGAATAGAAGCTGTTCAATAGCAGTAAGAGATGAGGGCTGAACTTAATTACATTAGAGGGTAGTAAAACTGTAGGTCTTGTTGGGTTGTTTTGAGTCCCTGTCTCTGTGTAAGATGTTTACCAGGTGAGTTACATCCTGTTTTATTTTGTAATTGTCACTATCCCATATTTTGTATTTAGTTTTACATCCTTTGTATCATTTGGCTTAATTAGTTCCACCTGTTCCTTGTTCACCCCCTGTTTCCTCTTCCCTTGATTGCCCTGTCAGAGCATCTGTTTACCTGTCTTCTGAGTTCCTGTTTGTATTTGCCTGGTGGATTTTGCATACTACAACAGTCATTATTGCATTATTGTTATGACAGCTTGCCTGCCTTCTGAGTCTCAGTTGGGTCATCATTCCTCACCACGTGACAAAAACTTCAAAGCCAAGGCAGAAATTTTAGAGACATAATTGACCCTGTGAGTCCACGTATACCAGATCAATACATTTTTAAAACTAAGAAATGCAGGAGTAGTAGCATGCAAATAAATGGGAGGGAGAAAGTGAAACAACAATGACAACAAAAAGAATAACTAGAATGACTATATTGTGAAGGATTGAAGGATTGTGTGTGTGTGTGTGTGTGTGTGTGTGTGTGTGTGTGTGTGTGTGTGTGTGTGTGTGTGGCAGTGAGGACTACCGGGATGCAGTTGTTCCCCTGGTTGGGACACAGGCGGAGTTTACAGTGCAGGTAGACTTCACCAGAGCTCCCAGTGAACTCAAACATGTTGAAGGAGAAGTAGGTGGAGGTTCCCACTCCGTTTTTCTCCACCTCCACAGTCGGGTCAGCAGGGTTTGCACAGCTGCTCACAGACAGGAAAGCACACTTTGTTCAGGAGTCCATAAAAGTGATCAAAAGGCCATGAATCTCTGAGTCTGTCTCACCCGTTTATGATCAGGTCGTATCTCGGACTGCTGGTGGGCGGTGGCTGGTCAGTTGCCCAGCAGGAGTCGCTCACCACGGCCTTGTCTCCATCCAGCCCCTCAGTCTTCAGCTCCACCCAGATCTTCTGGTTCAGCTGCACTTCAGTGCTGGACTCCACAGCTTGTGTGCGGCTGGCATCGGTGAAGGCCTTCATGGTCAGAGTGTAGTTCCACGTTCCAGATGTGATGTGCTGGATCACAGAGCTGAAGAACACAAACACACTTCAACTTTCTTTGACAGACAAACGTCATGGCAAACAACAAATATGACAATAATGACAAACACTGAGCCTCACATCTTAAAGTAATTCAAAGAAAAACTAGCAGCCACCACAGACCTGTCTCTGATCTTGAAGGTGGCAGTCTTGATATCCGGCTGAGCCTGGACGCAGGAGAAGTCGATGTAGACTTGGTCGTGGCGAGTGATGACATCAGAGGAGCGGTTCAGGGTCATGATGGTGTTTCTGTAGATGACTTGGTTGCTGTTGGCCTGTGGGATCACACATTCAGATATTGTTACTGAACGCATTCATCAGAATGAAAAAATAGATTTTAATGTGACAGCTTTTAGGAAGTGTGAAAAATAACTGCTTGTGGGAGAAAAAGAGAGCATCATTAATGGGGGCTTATCCAGGATACAGACAGAAAGTGGCAGAAAGTGCCTCTCATTACACCTTCCATCCGTCTTTCTACAGTGAGGTCCAGGGCGTTTTGTTATACGGCTGCCTATCTCTGGAACTCGCTTCCCCTACCTTTGAAGGGCATCAATAATTTATCCCATTTTAAATCCCAATTAAAAACTCACCTATTCAAACAAGCTTTCAAGAGCTAACTGTGTTGGCTATTAGGGATTTCACTCACTAGTTTAATAGATGTATGTTTTATTGTAATGTGTTTTATTTGCTTATTGTTGTTTTATTATGTATTTTGTGTTTTATTGCTTTATGCTACTGTTTTATTGTTGTAAGGTGACCTTGAGTGTCCTGAAAAACATCCACAAATAAATTGTATTATTATTATAGAGATAGATGACCATTCACACTCACCAATTAACCTAACCCTATAAACTGCATGTCTTTGGACTGTGGGAGGAAGTCGGAGTAATTGGAGAAAACCCACACAGACATGGGGAGAATATGTAAGCTCCACACAGAAAGGCCCCAGCCAGATAGTGGATTCAAACCCAGGACTTGCTTGTTCTGAGGCAACAGTACTAACCACTGTGCTGCCCCACTATTCTAATGATTAAACCACTGGCTGCACTCAAGAACAAGAAGGTCAGATCAGACTATGCCAGAAAATATTTAAATGAGCCAACACAGCTCTGAAAAAAAAATTAATGATGGGAAGAGAAAGGGATGGAGAAAAACATGTAAAACATGGTGGAGGCAGCATTATGGCAGTGACATGCATGGCTGCCAGTGGAACTGGGCGAGTAGTTTTTATTGATGATGCGACTGCTGATAAAAGTAGCAGGATGAACTGTGATGTGTACAGGGCTGTACTCCCTGCTTAGATTCAGCCAAATGCTGCAAAACTGATCAGACAGTGCTTCACAGTGTAAATGGATAAACATACTGCAAAAGCAACCCACGAGTTTTTAAGGCAAAGAAGTGAGAAATTCTTCAATGGCCAAGTCAGTCAACTGATCTCAAACTCAGCAGAGCAGCTTTTTTGTTATTAAATACAAACCTAGAAGCAAACTGACAATGGCTGGAGAAAAGGCCTGGTGGAGCAACTCAGAGGAGATTAACAGCATTTGTCCATGGACTTTAGACTTCAGGCAAACATTTACTACAAAGGATTTGTAATGCTGACTGCTGAAGTCTGTAGTGTGGCCTCTTTGACAGGCAACTGTAGCTGTTAGCTGTCTGCAAGTCTTCACCTCAGCTAATTGGAGTCCCTTAACTGGACCTCTGGACTGTGTTTGTGCCATTTGAGCCTTGAAGCCTTGTGCAGGTAATTATTCTAACAGAAGTCTGTACCCTGAGCACTAATTAACAGACATCTGTGTAATGCATCCCTACAGTTTGTGGCTTCGGCTTGTTACCCAAGCTAGTTCTTGCATGAAGTCCTTCTTGTGTCTTGCCTTGAGTCAGTTTGTGACAGGAGTGACTGTCTGTAATAAGCTTGACAGATGACCAACACAATGAGAAGCCACAGAGGTCAAAGGTGAAGCTAAACCCACAAAAAGATCCCAAACTAGAGCAGAACAGGAGAAGCTCAACAGAGCGCTGGAAGAGTTTTGGCTGCTTCTAGAAGGTAAAGTTCAAACCCACCGTGATCACCGTCCCACAACTGTTGCTGCTGTTGAAGCTGAAGGTCACCATGTGGGTGAGCTCGTCCATCTGACCCCTGCAGGTGTGGTCGTTGAGGTGTAAGGCTGAGTAGTTGATGCCTTTGTCTTCCAGGAGACAACCGACCAGAGTGAATGAAGCAGAGTTCTCCCTGCAGACTGTTGGATCACCTGAATGTTACAATATTGATCAGAAAAATCACAGTTAGGAGTTTTCCTCCAGTCTCATTTCTGTTGTCATGTTGTTGTCACAGCTGTCGTACCCAAAGAGTCTGTCGATCTGTACTTGGAGGCAAAAATGGCTCGACAGAAGCAGCGAGTGTCACCACCGACCGTCTTCTCACCGCAGAACTCGTGATCGCTGCAGGTCCTGTCCTGACAGAAGGCCTCAGGAGCTACAGAGGGACACACTGATAGATTATTCTGGAAACACAAGAGCTACATAAATCCAGAGTTTGCTAAAAAAAGATAAGAGTCTGTCACATCTTACAGCAGCCGGCATTTGACCTCCAGCCCTCCTGAGGCTGGTTGCCCTGTAGACTGCAGGCTCTGGCGTAGGCCTCCAGGAACTGACAGTTGAGACCGTCCACTGCGGGATATTTGCACAAAGTGTCGATGCAGGCGGTTATGTAGGGCTCTGGGTGGATGTAATTGTTACAGGAGGTGAAGGGCGCCTGCCTCAGGAGATTACAGCTGTTCCACAGATGAAAAACAAAAAATAAAAGAAAATAAAATGATCATCTGTGATCAGGTGTGTTTATCTTCCATCTGCGCTGAAGTCCATAGCATTAAACATTTACCACACAGATCAACTGCAGGTACAACAAGCAAAAGTGGGGAAGCAGAGCAGGTGTCATGGTCCTGGGTCCTTTTGATTCAGTGTGTTTTGTTTATGCTTTGTTTTGTATTGCATTTATCTTTTCTGTGTTTCTTTTGTTGTGGGGTTTGGTTATGTTTTGATTTCTAGTTCCGTGTAGTGTTTAGTCTACATCTTGGTTCCCTTGTCTAATTTCCTGTTTAATTTTGATAGCCTTCTGGTCCCTGTGTGGGATGTTCTGTTTTGCTTCCCCCTTGTCATTAGCTTTATTTGGTTTATCTGTGTTCCCAGCTGTTTCCACTCCCCTCATCAGCACTCTTGTGTATTTAAGTCCTGTGTTTCCTCTACTTGTGGTCATGTCCTTGTCCACTTTGTTTTGGCCTATGTTGCCTTCTGTCCTGCTGTGTGCTCTGGATTTATGTTGTTGCCTTCTGTTCTGCACCTGAGAAAATAAAGCTTTAATTTAAGTTAAGCTTTCCGCCTGGTGTATCCTGCATTGGGGTCCTCTTCCTTGCCTGCCACAGTGTTACATGACAGCAGGACTACCTGCTACCCCACAAATCTACCATCTTTGCTCTTTACAAATGCCAGATCCCACTGAAATAAACCGGATGACTTACAATCACTGATTTCCCACAACTGGCTCATTCACGAGAGCTGTCTGTTGATTATTAGTATGGAATCCTGGCTACACCTGCTAATCCCTGATGCTACAGTGCAGCTGGCTAGCTGGACCATTCATTGCCAGGACCAGAGGAGAAGGCCTATGTGTTTAAGTACTTGAAGACTGGTGCTCAAATAACAGAATAATAGACAGCCATTGCTCGCCAGACCTAGAGACCATGTCTGTGCAGTGCAGACCATCTGCCGTGGGTGCTAACAGTAGTCATTGTAGTCCGTCCATCCATCCATCCATCCATCCATCCATCTCTTCTTCTTCCACTTATCCAGGACTAGGTCATGGGGCCAAAGGGCAGAAGCCCAGACCTCCCTCTCCCAGCCACTTCCTCCAGCTCATTTGTGGGGACACTGGGGCATTTTCAGAGACATACAACCTCTCCAGTGTATCCTGGGCCTGCCCCGGGGCCTCCTATTGGTTGGAAATGCCTGGAACACTTCATCCAAGAGGCACCCAGAAGGCATTCTACTCCTGGGTGCCTCTATTCTACTCTATTCTAAGCTCCACCCAAATGACTGCACTCCTCACCCTATCTCTAAGGAGAGGCTATCCACTCTTCAGAGGAAGCTAATTTCTGCTATTTGTATCCACAATCTTGTTCTTTCGGTCAGTGCCCAAAACCCGTGACCATAGACTGACCAATAAATCAACAGCTTTCCTTTTCACACTCAGCTCCCCCTTCACCATGACAGACCGGTGTCCGTATCACTGCAAACACAGCCTCAATCTATATGTCAATATCTTGCTCCCTTCTCCCGTAACTTGTGAACAAGACCCCGAGATACTTAAACTCCTCCACCTGGGGCAGCAACTCATCCCTGAGCCGGAGTGAACACTCCTCTGTGAATCGCCACCTTATCATGATGGAGGGGTTGGTGTATCCCAGTGATCCCAGGAGCTAGGCTGTCTGCAGGCGTTTGTTCCCTGGTAGGCTCTCAAGGCAAATTGGTCTTGGGTCAGGGACCAGACAAAGAGTGATTCAAATGACTCTTATGTAAAAAGAGTCAAGGGGGTTACCGGGGCCCCACCTTGGAGACAAGTCTGGGGAGGGAGCTAGAGAGAGAGAGCGTCTGGTGGCTGGGCCTTAGCCCATGGAGCCCAGCCGGGTGTAGCCCTTAGAGGAGACATGGGTCCATCCTCCTGTAGGCCCTGCAGGAGGGGTTGTAGGTGTCGGGTGCAATGTTTGTTGAGAAGTGGCCAAGGACAGAGGCCCTGGTGGATCAATCCCCAGCTATTGAGGCGAGCTGCAAAAAATGCTCTTCCAAATATTAAAAACAACCCTTATAGTTAAATTACATTAGTTTGTCCAGTTACTTATAAGTCTTTGAAAATGAGGGACTATTTATAAAAATGTCTGTAATTCCTTAATCATTAATGCAAAGACTTTTGCAAACCCCTTCAATTAACACTGAAAATCTGCACTGCAATTAAATCTTCATTGTGGGATTTAAAATTCAATGTGGTGGCGTACATAGGTAAACTTCCAAATAAAAAAAAGTAATTGCTCAAACATTTATGGATCTAACATATAACACATAGACATGGATCAGTCTGCTTACCGTTCAGTCACATTGCTGCAGTTGATCGTACTGTCAGCAGCGTCGTTGTACTGAATCTCACAGCTAGAGTGTGACACACAACACAAAGTTAGGCTCATTCAACCAAACTCTGAATATCTGCAATTATTTCATAGAGCAACAGCAGTCAGTTTGAGCTTGTGATGAGGTCTTACCTGGTGGAGCTGTACTCAGAGAGCCTCAGTTCACTCAGAGACCTGCTGGAGTTTCCACACAGACCCTCCAGAGATGAAATAGCAGGTCCTGCACATGTTCATGAGAGAGTCAGGCCAGCATCAACATTTAAACTGGATGAACACAGCAGATCAATAAATAACAGCACAGGTTACAGTTTACATTATACATTTCTGTACCTTCTAAGTGGATCTGTGCAGTGTAGCCATCAAAGAAGACAGAGGCAGTGAGGCTGGAGAGCGACAGCTCAGCAGTGACTCCAGTTTGGTCCTTAGAGAGCTTCACACCGTAAAACAGCTGAGCCGAACTGTTGAGTGTCAGTGTTGAGTCGTTCAGCTGCATCACAGCAGAGAGACAAAGTGGAGGAAACACAGAGTGAAACACCTCAAACACACAAACAACCACTGGGTTCAGCAGCTTCTTCTAATGGCCCAGAGAAGAAAGATGAGGATAAGCAGAGGATGAGGGGAGGATTCTGGATCAGACTCCACTCTGACACATCAACTGTGGCTGTAGGCAGCTTACCTGAACTCTCCCACCTTGTTCCAGGTGAATGTAAATGCCCGGTTCATCCAGACGCAGTGTCACACTGTCCAAAAAGCTCACATCTTTACGACGCCGCTCCTGGAAGTTCGCCAGAACATGGAAGTCTGGGACCAATGGAGTCGAGACCAGAGAGTACGCACACCGATCCTGGATGGAATTAACTTGGCCGTTAATGTCGATGACAGTGGGGCCGGTCACAGTGCAGGTCTTCCCAACAGGTCTAAAAGTTTCTTTTAAATAAAGATGGGAGGGAAGGACAGCTTAGTATCAGCTCTAAAAATCTGGATATTGAGGGTAGTAAAAGTTATTTCATTAAAATATCTCAAAGTAATATAAACTCTTTAAGGCTTTACTGACCAAAGTTTAGGTGGTGGTGAACCAAAGATTTCCTGTTGCTACAAGGCGGTGCTATGACTGTTGCTAAATGTGGCCCTACAGATGTGTTCAGGGGCAAAATCTAATCAAACATATATTTTTTGTTGAATAATTCAAATTTGCCATGGTGTTATGGACATGTCCTTCAACAAAACACAACAGTTTTGCAATTTAGCCTCACCAAAATTAATAGTTTAGACTGACCAAATATGTAGTTGATCTGATTAAATCCCTAGGCTGAATCTGTTAAAATGTAATGCCTGGAGGTTGCAAAAGGGGATTAAAATTTAATCTTGAATTAAATATGACAGACTTCCTGTTGGATTTAGGTTGTGGGGTCAAAGAATGCTTTGCATTTGTAACACATGTGTACCAATTTTCCTACACATAGCTCAATTTATGTGTCGGTGTACTTTATTGAAATTTTGTAGAGGGCGCTACTGAGCCATTTTGCACCACTAATATGAACCAGATAAATTTTGACAGTCCTGACGTGTGCAAAATTTAATTAATATTTAGGCCCTCAAATAGACTGTTTATTTTTTATAAACAATAGTAAACAGAATTGTGGCCACAGTGGTGAGATCCAAAGCCTGAGTGGCAGCACACTTCCTTTGTTTCATTGCCTGTGCATGTGACAGTGTTCAACCAGATATGACCTGTGCCCTGTCATCATGTACTTACTGGTGCTGAGAGGATCCTGCCACAGCCTAACTACCTACACACCACCTGATCATCCCCCACTGGCCCCTGTGAAAGTTCTCCACCCTAGTAGTGCAGACCAGGCAAACCGTCCTGCTGTTGTAGCAATGAGACTGACCTTTGGAGAGGTCTGTGGTACGAGAGCATGCACGGTACACCCATGCTACAGATGGCTGTTATTGTACAGGATATTGTTATTATCATTTATTTATTTTTTCTAAACAAAAAAGGATAAGCAGAAGAAAACGGATGGATGAAACTGAAGGTACCCTATGAAAATGAGAAAAACGAAACAAAAATGTGAATGTGAAATCAGTTTATGCTTAAATTGACCAAAAAAAGTATGTTTTTTAAATTCAAAATACAGTTTTTTATGAATATGAGCAACATTTCAACATCAACTGATAAAAATGAAAAAATAAAGACAGAACAAATTATTTTTTTGTTTGTATGAATGCAGAGGTTCTCTGTTTTAATCTATTACCTGTTTTCATATTAATAACACAAAATATTTTAGGAGCCTTGAAAGATTAGTGCATGCAGGTGCTGCACAACAAAATGAAAAAGCTGAATTTGTTATAGTGTAATGATATTTAAAGTGTAACAATACCTGTGCAGTATGCCGCATTGCAGTAGTATGGATTCACAAGTTTGTAGACATAGTAGTTTCCGGGGCAGAGTTTGACTTGGATAGTGTATGATGAATACCAGCAGCAGTATCCATACCAATTGTTGCACACAGTGCGAGTTACAATTTCACCTGGCTGTGTGGGATGAGGCTCTGTCATCCACAGAGGAGCATACGTTCCACATCTGTATGTGTCTATACACCTCTCTGGAATACGAGCATTGGAATTCCCCAGAAACAGGCGATACCAGCCTTGAAAGTTAGCATATACATCACAGTGCCAGCTCCAGTAATTTAAGTTATCCGTTGAACGCCAGTCATCATTCAGAGCAGTGTAGCTGTAACAGGGGTCGACACTTTGGGAACTGCCTGAGGGAAAAAAAAAACAAGCACTTTTTACTACAAGCCAAATTCGCTCATTCATACGTCCGCACCAAATGGACCACCTATTGGTGACCTGGGCTGTGATTGTGGTCAAATGTTTTCACACGGGTGTTTCCGTGGGAAGCAGGTTAGGTTAATTGGATTCTAGACGCCCGTAGGTGTGATTGTGAATGGTTGTCTGTCTCTGTGTGTTAGCCCTGCGACAAGCTTGCAACCTGTACAGGGTGTGCCCTGCATGTCGCCCTATGCCAGCTGGGACAGGCTCCAGCCCCCCATGACCATAAACAAGGCAAGTGGAAGAGGATGGACAAATAGGCATTTCCAGAGTCTAGTATTGAAGTATTGACAGGTGTTCTAAGTTCCTGTAGATGACACAGGTAGCAAACTGACATGTGCTTCAGACATTTGTCACCTTCTGATACATCATTGGCCCTTTTTTATTCACTTGTAAAAGTGTATGCACAATCCTCCCAAACATCCCACCCCCAACCTCCATCTCCAATTCATGATGGACCAGACAAGCAAACAGAACCAACAACAAGCAGTATGGTGGTCCACACTGTGAGGAAACCCCAGCTCCCACCAAGGCCACCCAAATCATCAGAGCCCAACCACCAAAGAACAGAGTGGTGATGAGAACCCATACCAGCTCAGAAACCCCACGTGCCCATTACCAACAGCAAAGACCAAGCCACAGTGCACACCAGCGCACTGAGCCAGAAACATGTAGGAAGGTCTCCATCGTGCTTGGCGGCTCCCACTGAGAGCCAACAGAGGCCACACAGTGCATCCCAGTCCCACCCAGGCAGCACAGGCAGCTAGGAAGAGGAGCCCACAGCACCGCAAGAGGTGAGGGACTCAATTTTTCTGGATGAAATTGAATCTGCTCTGGTCAACTGGGTCTGATCTGTGCATCAAAGAGTAAAACATGTGTTGTTGCCATTCGGTGGCCCCAAGGCTATAATTAACTAACCAGAGAGGACAGTGTATGTGTGAATGACACCAACTTAAAATATATTGGCAAATGAACAGGACAGACCTTTCAGAGCAAATTCAAAAGTTTTGTAATTCACAATCTCCAGCATCTGTACTTTAGACTGACCAAATAGGATGCTGATTCTATTTGAAGGAGCCATTTTGGACCCTGTGTGAGACCCATAAAATTTCACCAGAACTGACACCAGTAGCATCAGTAATGCTTTACTTAGAAAAAAGTAGTCCAATTAGAGTAATGCGTTAATAGGACTGCTTTTTCTTGGTAACGAGTAATCTAACGCGTTACTATTTGCAGTCCACTAATCAGATTAAAGTTACTTATCCAAGTCACTGTGCGTTACTATTTTTGTCATTTTCCTCAGTACAAAAATATATTTTTGCTTTCTTCTTGCGTCTCGGGGAGTGACGTCTGACTAATGCGACAGTTGCGTCCCGTTTTCATAATGAGGACAATAACAGCACACAGCAACACAAACGTAAACAATGGAGGGAGGAGAGAGATGCGCGTTTTCTAGCTGAAATACAGGAACTATTGTGAGTCTGTGTCAGCTAAAGATGACAGCATCAAGGTTAGTTGTGCACTCTGTGCTGGCGACAAAGTGCTATCTAGGTTCAAAAACAGGATGTCACACGGTCAGAAAGCACTGGATTGATTATAATGTAGGTACAATAACACAGACTCCTAAAGATTGTTGACAAACAGGTTATTTCTTCATGTTATATATAAGCCCTTCATAAATCATGCTGACTGCACTCTGTTTACCAACATAAGCAAAGACATTACACATAAAAGCACACAGAAACATCAGGATCACTTTATGGCAGACGATCACTTTGTGGCACAACACCTGTTGAAAGTAAGTAATAAAGTAACTTGTAATCTAATTTAGTTACTTCTAAAATTAAATAATCAGTAAAGTAAATAAGTTACTTTTTAAAGGAGTAATCAGTAATCACTAATAGGATTGTAACGAAAAAAATGTAACAAGTCATTGCCTTCACATTGTGGCATTTTATTTGACTGGCTGTGTTATATTATCAGACATGATTGAAAATGTGCTGCTGCCTAAATTTTTTTTTTTAATCATTTCACATCAGTCTGGTTGTTTCTTCTTCTGTTGATTCAACACAAGTACGGCTACGACACATTCAAAATGGCTGCCAACTGTGTGCGCTTACCTGTCGGAAAGCTGAGAACAAACAGGAAGAGCACGGGGTGGAGCATGTTGTAGGGAGCCAGTCAGCTGACTGAGCTGAAAGACACACACACACACACACACACAATTGGACATGTCTGATTGGACAGAAAGTCACAGCCATATTATACAAGATCTGTTGATACCAGCAGGTGTTGGCATTCATGCTGAAGGGATCTGAAGCATGACCTTATTAGGTAAAAAGCATAAAGGAGATTAAACTTTGGTAACCAGACAGTAACAGAAGAAAATGATATCTGGCAATAGAAATTTTGAATAAATTGAGAAACCATCAATATTCAGGGACTTGCAAGCCCATTTTTACAAAAAAAATCTTTATAAAAAAAGAAGCAGGGCTTAGCTTTGAGAGGCAGTGAAAATGAACTCTGATCATCAGTGTATCATTTAACTTTTTTTGAAGCTCCAATAACCTCTTGCAGTAAAGTATTTCTGTTGAATGTTGGTGGGAAAATTCAGAGTCAGGCTCTCTTTCCCAGTTTTCTTATCATAATAAAGGCTAAAAGCCCACAGGAATACTTATTTTTATACTTTTAAAGTAACACCAGGGCCCCATCACAGGAACATTACCAATAATGTTTTGAATATTTTACATTTACATTCTATCAAACTGTGTCTGATCTACATACACTCACTCAGAAGTCTCATAGTAACTTGAGATTAAAATATATTTTTACACAGAAGGACTTTGAGTTTGGTCTCCAAGCACATCGGGGCAGCATCTTGATGTCCAGTCCAAACAGGAGGAATCATTACCACGAGCCAAAAAGACTAAATGTATCTTTTAAATGAAGATATGGGATTTAAAAAAGAAAAAAAAAGTCATTGTGTGTTTCATGAATCTGTTGTTCCTCCTATTAAAGCCTCAGAGCATGTGGATTGCAGCAGTTTCTGTGTATTTGCTGCTGAATTATGGACAATCCATCTCACCCACTCCACACTGCTGAGGCAGCAGAGCTCCTTCTCTGTCAGACTGATTCAATCTCGCTGCCATAAAGAACAGTTCAGGAAATAATTCCTACCATTCTCCATAAAACTGTATAATAACTCTTCTTTCTGTGACAGATGAACACACCTTTCAGGACATAAGATCCCACACATATTCTGATTAATAGTGCATCTATTACATACCATTTAGGAGTGCAATTTGCACTACTCTTGTACTTTGTCAGCCTTAATAAAACTCCTCTTTACTTCTTTTTTAATCTATTTTTGTTTCTATATGTAAAGTTTGCACTCTCACTTAGATGTTTAGTTACTGTTGTAGATCTATCTATCTATCTATCTATCTATCTATCTATCTATCTATCTATCTATCTATCGATCTATCGATCTATCGATCTAGCTCGCTAGTGTTTGTGCCCCTTGTTAAGAGTCCTAACTGATGTGTTATCCAGTAAGACTCAGAGGAGTTATGTGCAGCTCAGCTTACCTTCTGCAGCTCTGATGGAAGATGGGGAGGATGATGGCTGTTGTTAAGGAATCTCTGTGTTTATTCAGCAACTGGTGGACAGAGTCGTCTGTTGATGTCTGTCTGTCTCCCTTTATATGCATCCTCGCTGGTGGACACACCCATGAGGAGAAGTAGAGGACTGGAACACAGTCATGTAAACAATAAAAAAGTATTTGGAAGTAGTTATCTTTCTGGTCCAATCCAGAGAGGGTAAAGCTAAGTGTGAGTGGAGATGGCATCCTCCCTTGACCCGTTGGAAGGGTAGCTGGATAACTTTGATGTGTTCTGGCTCAAGTCTCTAAAGCACTTTAAGTATCACACACACAACGGTCATCGACTTGAAACATTTGGGGACTGTCACTAAGGCCAGCTACAGGTTAAAGATGTGAGTAACACCACAGCCAGCTGACTGGCACATGCTCTGATAACCCATTCTGGTGTAGTGTCAGGGCTGGTGGCTTTATGTGGACTCACTGTGCATTGAGAAGACCGGACCTCAGAAATGGACAGGTGGAGCACATGTTCATCTGATGGTGGCAGACTGTGGAGGGCAATATTGAGTCTATTAACAATGGCATATAAATGTTTCAGTATATCAGGGAGTGAAGTATCATGGAACATAGGTCTACTGTTTGGGCTCATATAATCAGTTATTGGACATATTCCTTGCCATTGGCACCATTCTCAATTTGATGGGTACACTTTTGCTTTGCAGTCCTAATTCCTCTTTTAGATTGGACTTGGCTGTGCTGTATGTTAAAGTGTATCCACATCTAAATGTAGAGTAAAAGGACTTTAGAAACATATGAACTTCATTGTTCATCCAGAGTTTCTGATTTGGGTGTATGCCTATGGACTTTTGAAATTTGACCAGCCTCTCCATGGAACAGGTCCCAGTCAGTTCTGGCAAGACACAAGGGCAGACTCGGCCCTTGTCAGAGCCTAGTCTGGTCAGTGCATTGAGTGCACACAGTCATAATAGTTTGGTGTATGAGTTCATGGAGATCCACGTGTAGATACTTCAAGGGAAACAAAAGATGATACACTCTAATGAGAAAGTGCTGTACTTTGTGGTCTGTTCTTGAGCAAACTTCTAACCTATGGAATGCTGCTGCCCAGGTTCTTAAAAACAATAACATGTCAAAAAATGAAAACATGTCAGAAAATGAAAGCATTCAATGTGTGAAAAGAGTTTTTAGTCATGGGGATGTGCTTCACACCAAATCTAAAGACGTGTCTGCAATGACAAACTATGTACTGTATGTAGCCAAGAAACCCATAACGAGAGTAAGACACAGAAACATAGAATCAACTTACATTTTATTATGAAGGGGAAATGTAACCATAGAGGCCCAAACTGTTTTTTATTTATTGTACACACTAAGAACATTCAACATTGCCTTTTGATTTTTGGCCTAATTTTCCTGGCCTTGCTGCCCTTCCAGTTGGCCTCCTCTGTACACAATAGATCTACCTTCCTTCTTTCCATCATATCAGCCAGCTCCCTCTCTACTAGTCATAGACCCTACACTTTAAAGTCCCTACTCTCACCTCCACACCCCTGCCTTTCCAGCTCTCTCATTGCCTTCTAACATGTCTTCCTCTTCTCCTCGTCCTATGTCTTCAGCAAACAGGAGCACAGTTTCCACTGGCAGCCTGTTGGCCAACAGCACTGGAGGCAGTTGTTCTTAACCCAGGCCCTGATACATTTGGTATGGTGATCTCATTCTTTATGATCCACATGCTTGATTGGCAAAGATCCCATACCAGATTCCTTTCCTGATGCAACCCCATTGACCACTGATCAATGGCTATGTGTACTATTCACAGAGGGTTGAGGAATGGCTGCAGTCAATGCCTTGTAAGATGGTGATAGGAATATTTTTAGGCCCCCTCCTCAGTTTGGAGATATTCATTACCTTTTTACATAAATAAGCTTGGGGAAGTCTGCTTTCAGTTATGATTCAAGGTGTACCTTGGAAGTAGTAATATTAATCAAATGTCGGCACATGTGAGAGTGCATGTATGTGTGTGAGCTTTTGTGAACAGGTCTCTTTGCTTGTTCATGTGTATCCTACTCCCCTATGTCAACATCTGCAGCCCTAGGGTCAGGCTTGTTGTTAGAGCACCATGACACCAGATTTTGGATATTGGATCTCCTCTCTGTAGACTGTCCCTTGTTATTAGATATTCGGCCTAACACTGTGGTGTCATCTGTAAATACAATGACAATATTTAATGGGTGGACTGGAACACAGTCATGTAAACCATGAGTATAAATTAAAATTCAGCACACAACCTTGGGGAGAGATTGTGCTTGGGGTCAAGGTGGAGGATGCTTGGTTGCCCAACTTTACAGTTTGGAGTCTGTCAGTCTGAAGGTCCAGTATCCAATTGCAGAATGTTGTGGTAAGGCCAAGATGGAGTAGTTAGGTGAGCAGCTTAGAGGAAAAGATGGTGATGAATGTAGAGCTGTCTTTGAGAAATAGTATTTGTAATTTAAGTACTGAAGTATCATGGAGCATACTGTAGGTCTACTGTTTGGGCTCATATAATCAGTTATTGGACATATTCCTTGCCATTGGCACCATTCTCAATTTGATGGGTACACTTTTGCTTTGCAGTCCTAATTCCTCTTTTAGATTGGACTTGGCTGTGCTATATGTTAAAGTGTCTCCCTATCTAAATGTAGAGTAAAAGGACTTTAGAAACATATGAACTTCATTGTTCATCCAGAGTTTCTGATTTGGGTATATGCCTATGGACTTCTTCCATTCAGTTTACCTCTCCATGGAACAGGTCCCAGTCAGTCCTGGCAAGACACAAGGGCAGACTCAGCCCTCGTCAGAACCTAGTCTGGTCAGTGCATTGAGAGCACACAGTCATAATAGTTTGGTGTATGAGTTCATGGAGATCCACGTGTAGATACTTCAAGGGAAACAAAAGATGATACACTCTAATGAGAAAGTGCTGTACTTTGTGGTCTGTTCTTGAGCAAACCTCTGACCTACGGAATGCTGCTGCCCAGGTTCTTTAAAAACAATAACATGTCAAAAAATGAAAACATGTCAGAAAATGAAAGCATTCAATGTGTGAAAAGAGTTTTTAGTCATGGGTGTGTGCTTCATACCAAATCTAAAGACGTGTCTGCAATGACAAACTATGTATTGTCATGGTCCTGGGCCACGTGCCCAGTGTTTTGTGTTTAGTTTTGTTTTCACTGAGTTTTGTTATGTCCTAGTTAATTATAGATTACAATTTGATCCTTAATTACCTTTGTCCCTTTCTCTCCCACACGCCTGTGTTCTTGTGTCTGTTTTGTACTTGTGTCAGGCCCCGACCTCTTGTGTTTTCGTATTGAGTTTTATTCCCAGTGTTGTCTAGTGTGTGTCTCTGTCCCTTGTCTGTGTCTCTCTTTGTCTGTTTCCCCATGCCTTGGTCCCTGTTTAGTGTCCTCTCTGTGCCAGTCCCCTGTGTTACTGTAAGTCTGCGTATACTTTGTTAGGTGTTTCCTGTTTTAGTTTGACAGTCCGGCGTTCCCGATGTGTTGTGTTTAGCTTTGGCACCATTATTTAATAATATATTTAATCTTTTAGATTCTGTTCACCGGTGCGCTGTGTTCCCCATCTTCCATTATTACCTCCTGTGTGTATTTAAGCCCCAGTGTGTGTTTCAATCTCCGTCGCGTCCTGCCTCATGGAGGTGTGTTTTGTCCTGGCTTCCATTCAGTTTGAGTTTCTTTACAGTGCCATTTCTCTGCTTTATGTTTCAAAAATATCTACAATAAAGCCATCTTTAAGTTCAGTCTGCCTCTGAGTTCTGCATTTGGGTCCATCCTGCCTGCCGCACCGTTCCCACATGACATGTATTGTATGTAGCCAAGAAACTCATAATGAGAGTAAGACATAGAAATACAGAATAAAGATACATTTTACTATCCATCCATCCATGGATGGATGGATTTTATTATGAAAGGTAAATTTATCCATAGAGGTCCAAACTGTCTTTTGTAGCAGGCTGTAAACATATTTATTTCAGCTGTAATAAGCTGGACATTTTAAACTGTGAGGCTGTTATTATTGACTGGTTTTAGAGCCAGCCTCCAGTGATTTTCCCTTTAGATGTTGGTACGGTGGATCATCTGCCTCCTTTACAGCCTATTTCTAGCATCTTCTTCTCTCACACCAACCCTGTGCATGTCCTCCTTCACTAAATTGAAGTCCCTTTCTCCTTCCTTATTGTCCACTTTCATATACAACTCACTATAAGCCTTTCACTTTTCCTTTGCCACCACTGTCGTTGCTGCATGCCTAGCCTCCCAGTACTCTGGTCTATTTACTTCATCTCCCTGACCATCCCACTTCTTCCTTATTAAACTTTTCCTTTGAATACTTTTCTGTACTTCCTCATTCCATCACCATGTCTACTTGTTCTCTTTCCTCTGTCCAGAGGCTACAGCAAACACCTTCTTGGCAGTTTCCCTCACTACTTCAGCTGTAATTTCTCAGTCACACGGTAACTCATTCCTAGTACCCAGAGCCTGTCTCAACTCCTTTCCAAACTCTACCTAACATTCTTCTCTCTTCAACTTCCACCATTTAATTCTTGTCTTTACCTTCACTCGTTTCCTCTTCTTGATATCTGCAGCCCTAGGGTCAGGCTTGTTGTTAGAGCATCATGACCCCAGATTTTGGATATTGGATCTCCTCTCTGTAGGCTGTCCCTTGTTTTTGGATAATCGGCCTAACACTGTGGTGTCATCTGTAAATACAATGACAATATTTAATGGGTGGACTGGAACACAGTCATGTAAACCATGAGTATAAATTAAGATTCAGCACACAACCTTGGGGAGAGATTGTGCTTGGGGTCAAGGTGGAGGATGCTTGGTTGCCCAGCTTTACAGTTTGGAGTCTGTCAGTCTGAAGGTCCAGTATCCAATTGCAGAAAGTTGTGGTAAGGCCAAGATGGAGTAGTTGAGTGAGCAGCTTAGAGGAAAAGATGGTGATGAACGTAGAGCTGTATTTGAAAAATAGTATTTGAATGTGAAGGACTGAAGTATCATGGAACATAGGTCTACTGTTTGGGCTCATATAATCAGTTACTGGACATACTCCTTGCCATAGGCGCCATTCTCAATTTGATGGGTACACTTTTGCTTTGCAGTCCTAATTCCTCTTTTAGATTGGACTTGGCTGTGCTCTAATGTTAGAGTGTCCCCTGCTTCTAAATGCAGAGTAAAAGGACTTTAGAAACATATGAACTTTTTTCATCCAGAGTTTCTGATTTGGCTGTATGCCTATGAACTGTTACTGTCCTCCTGGCAAAACACAAACCTCTGACCTATGGAATGCTGCTGCCCAGGTTCTTAAACAAACAACACATCAAAAAATGAAAATATGTTGGAAAATGAAAGCATTCAATGTGTGAGAAGAGCTTTTAGTCATGTGTATGTGCGCCACACTAAATCTCAAGACTATGTACTATGTACAGCCAGCCTCAAATGGACATTAGAGGTACTACAATTTCTTACATATCAGTGTTTTTTATTTTAAGCTCAGGAGGTTCAGACTCAGTCGGTGCAGAGTGTTTCCAGTGAACATTATACCATACCTTACTATCTTTATTTATAAAGCCCTTTAAAACAACCACAGCTGACACAAAGTGCTGTACATTAAAACATAAATAAATAACAATTAAATAACTCAGATAAATAGACGAATCACTCTTGGAAACATCTTACTTAGTCAGTTTGAGCCTAGGCTGGTGATTGCATTGAGAGCACAAATTCATAACAAGAGGCTGAAGCCACATGTAGCTGGTTAAGGAGGAGGAGTAGCAGCAATCTTCCACTTCCACTCCAGTTCATTTGAACTCAAAATCCAGTTCTATTTTTTATTTCTTATCCACCCTGTCTTTCCTCAGAGTTTTCATCTGATTTCTAAGGCTATTTGTCATGGTCCAAGGCCATGTGCCCAGCATTTTGTGATTGTTCTTTTGTTTCTGTTCTCATTGAGCTCCTGTTATGTTTTCAGTTTGTATTTCCTTTTGTTCATACATCTTAGTATGTTCGACTCTGATATAGCGGCTTAAGCCACCACCAAGGGGCTGCTATGCCAGTGTGATTGCTTAAGTGACACGTCTCCGTAGGTTAAAAAAATGAGTGTCATTCCCAACATCCATGCAGTGAAGCTTCTCATTTATTCAGTCTATATATATATTAGTGTCTATAACAAATAAGCACTTCATGAATACACACAAACCACTAAAAACAACTGCAAATAAAAGAGGCTCAGTTGCCACGCAACACCTGATGATACTGTGATGATCAAACTGTGTGCTTCCTGCTGGCTGTCAGCACACATGACTCTTATTATATAACATATTTATTCTGTCACTTCTTACCACCCCTAGTGTACAAATACTCAAACTGCAACCAAATGCATGTAAATTAAAACAAAGGCAAAAATGGCTCTTACACATATGTTGTATTTATTTTTAATTGTCCTTACAAGTCATAGTAATCAGGGAACAAAGATTCAAGCTGACACACACCAAAAACTATTTACATTTTCTCAAAGAAAAAAGTCAGTTTTGCCTTTTTCCAAAATCTAGAGTTAGACTGAGTGCTCGGAGGGTTACAAAAAGATTTAAGATTGGTAAATTTTGACTGTATGGATAAATGTAGAATTTAATTTCTATTTCTAGCTTAGCTCTTTAGCTTCCTGTTGCCATGATGTATCGTGATTTCAGAGCTCCGCTGATGATGATTTAAAGCAGGATGAACACAGAGTTGATCCCAGAACAGAAAACTCAGGGTTTGAAGTTAGCCTTAGTTTGTTAAACCTACTTTCTGGAACAGGCTGCTTCCTCAGAGGGTGTCGTTTTGATTGTTGGGTTTCTCTGTAATTACTGGTAGGGCCGTTACCTTACAATATAAAGCGCCGTGAGGCCACTGTTGTCACTGTGTAAATAAAATTGAACAGAAATGAATTCAATAAAAATGGATGGATGGATTTTTTAATGGAGTTTGGTGGAGCTGGTAGTGCTGTCCTTGGTGCTGAAGCACAAAGTCCGTTCTCTGTCCAGTGTGAATGAAGTGGCGGTGGTGTTGTGACTGCATGTGGGTACATGCAGAGCCACTGAACCACCTACCTATCCCCCATGGAATGGAAAGCTCTGGTGGGCCGGATGTGGCCCGCGGGCCGCCAGTTGATATTCCCTGAGCTAGATTATCTGAAAGAGCTCTGAACCGGAACCCCAAACTTCAGCGCCCATGTGTGAAAACAGACAAAAACGTAAGCACACACACACACACACACACACACACACACAGGCCTATGGTGTTCACTAAAGAAGAGCAATACGTAACTGGAACCAAGAAACTATACATAACATA
>JAMQGT020002350.1:0-19170 GCA_024447675.2 Pterophyllum scalare | reverse complement strand
CACCAATATTGTCTTTTCAATCACTTTTTCTACTTTTCTGTAAAACCGTAAGTTTGAAAACTCACAGATTAACAATAATTATGCAGTATTTTAGTTTTAAAGGTCTTATTTTGATCAAAGAGCTTGCGCATACTGGTGGACTACGCATTACAAATTGGTAATTACCATTACTGTTAATTTAGAGCAGCTGTGGCATAAACCCTACACTGGATAGAGGTCTAATAGATTTTTTAAGCAATCTATATATTAGTTGAATTTTTTTTATATAATTCATCCATTTGGATACTGAACTTGAATGTGCTTTAAATGAAAACTGTCCAGACACACCTGTAACCCACCTTCTAATAGGCCTGACCAGCTCGGTAGAATCCCTGAACTTTATTTACCCTGCATTGATCAGTTCGTGTACTAACATTAAAACCAGATGCTGTTGGATACGAGAGCAACAACAGCATTTCCTTGTACATGTACTGTACTGTTAATTGGAAAGATAAACAATTGTTTGATATTAATTAATCGCTTAATCATTGGTTGAATCTCCTGACTGAACACATATGAAAGTAAGTAGCATCCGCCTCCTTAAAAAAACAGAACAAAGCACTTTATTCAAATGTGATCTCCATTCATTAACTTATTAAATATAATTCTAGAATTTTGATTTTGCCTGTCAGCGAATACCATGGTGGATGCTATTAAAGTTACTATCTAAGTGTATTATTATTATTATTATTCAATTCAATTTTATTTATATAGCGCCAAATCACAACAAACAGTCGCCTCAAGGCGCTTTGTATTGTGGGTAAAGACCCTACAATAACACAGAGAAAACCCAACAGTCCAAATTGACCCTATGAGCAAGCACTTGGCGACGGTGGGAAGGAAACTTCCTTTTAACAGGAAGAAACCTCCAGCAGAACCAGGCTCAGGGAGGGGCAGTCATCTGCTGCTACCAGTTGGGGCTGAGGGGAGAGAGACAGGACAAAAGACATGCTGTGGGAAGATAGCTAGAGATTAATAATAATGACTAAATACAGAGTGAAGTATAAACAAGTACATAAAGGTGAATGAGAAGAAACAGTGCATTATGGGACCCCCCCTTAGCAGCCTAGCCTATAGCAGCATAACTAAGGGGTGGTTCAGGGTCATCTGATCCAGCCCTAACTATAAGCTTGATCATAAGGAAAGTTTTAAGCCTAATCTTAAAAATAGAGAGGGTGTCTGTCTCCTGAATCCAAGCTGGGAGCTGGTTCCACAGATGAGGGGCCTGAAAGCTGAAGGCTCTGCCTCCCATTCTACTTTTAAGTATCCTAGGATCCACAAGTAAGCCAGCAGTCTGAGAACGAAGTGCTCTATTGGGGTGATATGGTACTATGAGGTCTTTGACATAAGATGGGGCCTGATTATTCAAGACCTTGTATGTTAGGAGAAGGATTTTAAATTCTATTCTAGATTTAACAGGGAGCCAATGAAGAGAAGCCAGTATTGGAGAAATATGCTCTCTCGTCTCTAGTCCCTGTCAGTACTCTAGCTGCAGCATTTTGGATCAGCTGAAGGCTTTTCAGGGAGCTTTTAGGACAGCCTGATAATAATGAATTACAGTAGTCCAGCCTAGAAGTAATAAATGCATGGATTAACTTTTCAGCGTCAATCTGAGAAAGGATGTTTCTAATTTTATAAATATTGCGCAGATGTAAAAAAGCGGTCCTACATATCTGTTTAATATGTGCATTGAAGGACATATCCTGGTCAAAAATGACTCCAAGATTTCTCACAGTGTTACTGGAGGCCAAAGTAATGCCATCCAGAGTAAGTATCTGGTTTGACACCATGTTTCTAAGATTTGTGAGGCCGAGTAAAAGAACTTCAGTTTGATCTGAATTTAGTAGCAGGAAATTAGAGGTCATCCAGGCCTTTATGTCTTTAATACATTCCTGTGGGTTGACTAGTCTGATGTGTGTCATCTGGCTTCAACGGTTGATATTATTGATATGATTTATTTAAAGGTACAAGTTACATCATTGCCACTGGTATTATTGATACCAGTTGAGTGTTTTGTATTATTATCATTGTTTTCCAATGGGTGCTGTATAGTTGACCGGTTCTGCCTGGACAGTATGTGCATTTGGAAACCCATGCATGCACAGGAAGAACTTAAAACTGCAACAGAAATATAGTTACAAAAGTAACTCTACACACAACTATATCTGTGGGGGAGCTGGAGTGCTTTGGTAAAGGGAGACAGTCACAGTTTAACCACAATCTGCCATGTTACCAAGCAGGATGCAGGTGTAATGTCACTTGATGAAAACAGGTGAACTGCTTGTGTAAGCAAATCTATTACTGACTAGCAGTGAACCCTGATCTCTGTAAACCTTCTTCTTACACCACTAACAGTGCATAACTAACTGGTATACAGAGGTACACATATAGTACCAGTCAAACGTTTGGACACACTCACCCATGAATGGGTGAGTGTGTTTTAGACTATGACAGGGAGGAGGAAGAGTGACCAGGAAGCCCCTTCATCCCATTTTCCTCCAGGACCTTAAACCTGTGCTCAAAGCCAGACGGAAATGCAGAGATAAAGAAGGGCAAAAACAAAAGAAAGAAAGACTGTATTAGAGAGAAAAGAGAGAGAGAGCCTGATGTGTGACAGTGATAAAGGATGTGCTGATTTTCACCTCATACTGCACTGGGCCTCAACTGTGAGCGAGCACAGAAGGAGCAGGAGTCTAAGTGATCTCAGAAGAAAAGCCTTATTCCGAGCATGTAAGTGGAAACTTGTATAATTATTACGTTGATCATACAAACACATCTTGACTCACAGCTCATTTCATTCTCCACCCATACGCTCCGTGTGGAATACAACTTTCAAGTGACAGAAGTTCACAGGAATGAAGCAGGCGTGTCACTTTTAAGAAACTCCAGTCTTTTTGCATCTCACCAGAAATCTCTACACATAACATATCTTTAATGCCAACAAGGCTGGCAGATTAAATGCACAGTGTAATAACCAACACCCACAAATGGTTGACAAAGATGGGGAGAGGTGCAAATAAGAGAACTATAATCCAGACGGGTTTCATCCAGACGTCCTGCAACCTTAACAGTTCTGTCAGTGTTCTTCATAAAGTTATTAGTCACACTTAAAATCACAATATTGGTTCCCCATTGATGGGAGAGCTCTAGGAAAAAAGCTCCGTGGTGGAAGAGCTTTCCTCAAATGAAACTTGAGCATTAAACAAATCACAGTGAATCCCATAAAAGGTAAGAAAAAATGACAGATTTTCTTTCACGCAGCTTCTCTAATTAAATTCCTAAAGTTGACCATTTGTCTTCTTAGTTCTGCGGTCAGTAGATTTGCATTTACCTGCCAACCAAAGAAGAACTGGGCCTGTGTGCATCAACGTGTCAGGGTCAAGAGCTTTACGTAGCCCTTGTGTGCTATTCATATTTTTCTTATTCAGCCACTGTTGGCAGGGCTGGTGGAGACCAAACACATTAATGTTATTAAATCAATACACCATAACAATTTATGTAAAAATACTTAACTTTACTTTATCTCAAGATACTTTATCTTAGTGCTGTGTGGGAGCAGAAGAGAGGCTTTGAGGCAGGACCCTCAGGAGTGAACATGGACACCAGATCCATTGTGTTTCATGGAAAATCTATTCCATATATATATATATATATATATATATATATGACTGTTTAAGGGAAGGTCTTAGCATGTGTTTACACATTGTCAAAATAAAGGTATTTTGCTGGATGGTGATAGTTTTAAAACAAGCTGGTTTTCTTTATATAAGACAGTTCTCAATGACCTCCACCCACACCAGCTACACCTAAATTGCTTCTTAGTGAAAAATACTTAACACTATAAATACAATATGCAACAGTTTAACAGTATTTGATTCTCAACCCTGTGCACCATTTTAACACATTTCCGACCCAAGAATGCAACGAGTCATTTTCAGCACATGCACGTTGTGAAACTTTGTTTCAACAATGTCTTTTGGAAGAACCTGGCATCCTTGTCAGCTGTGTCCTGTACATCACCACCGACTGTCTGACTCCAGCATCTGACGGATGTGGCTCATGCTTGGTACAGAACAGCACACTAACGGACAGTGAAGGAGTGACGGACGGAGAGAAAGAGAGTCGAGGCCTCTAATCACTGCTGAGAAAGAGAATGGAGAAGCAAGGCAAAGTGAAACAGAATTTGGGGGGGGGGATTTGGTGTGTCTGTTGCCACAGCAACAAGCATCACTGCATGCTGTCTGATTAAGGGAGTTGAGAAATGCTAGAGCTGCCACACAAAAGCAAGGATATTCTCATCTGGCTGCATTTATGCTCAGGAGTTCATCTGTGCTCTTTACTGGAAACACTGGAATTCTGTAACACTGGACGTTCAGGAGCGGCTAAATGTTGAATACACAGTGTAAGTACAGTACCAGTGAGAAGTTTTGACCGGCACTGTATCTGACAGATAATATCTATTGCATGGCACATTTGACATATGTTTTTACAGGCTACTTGATCTAAAACCTAAAGGTCCAGATTCAGCAATATTATCAAGTTGTTTAGTCAATTGCTTTTAATTAGCAAAACTTGATGCAACCTCATGCAATGTGAGTGCCAGCCTTATGTTTCCCTCCCATCATATTTTTTTCCCCTGCATTGAACCCCCACCACCACCATTAAAAAGAAGTAATGCTAAATGCATCTGAACAAGGGGAAACAATTATTGATGTGGAAACAGTCATGAACACCAAAAAGGAGAATTTGCTGGCTGGATGTTTTGCACACTGGTTTTTGCCAATAATAACCAGTACCAGAACTCAGGGAACTCATGTCTTTGGTAAACCTGGGTGTTTGATGTGCTCTAATGGCCTTCACTCATTTTTTGACATCCACCAGTGGCATTCTGTCACCACAAGCACAGTAAGCAGTGCTTGTGTAGTGAAATGTAAAAACAGACATCAATTAACATGAAAGGGAAAATGATGCCTCTCCTTTTATCTCGTAATAAAGCCTCTTACCTGTTTGCATCTATTTTTGACATTACTGCCATCTTGTGGCTGAAGTTGGTTTTTGTTGAGCCTATTGTTCCCATTAACAAAGGCTGGAGTTTGTTTGCTGTTTTCTGGTTGTCTGCGCATGTGCATCGTGGATAAACCTCTGGTCTTTGACAGGAGGTTGATGGGAGATTAGCGTGCCGCTGGCTCTGCTTTCACTGCTCTGAGATCAGTTACCAACTGCATGTTTGTGAAACCAGAGCTAGCATTAGCAAGCATTGCTGTTGGGTTTTAAAAATGGCGCAGTTGATTCTGGTGAAGGAGTCACTCTCATGACTCAGCTAGTGACAACACTCCCTGGCCAATCAGTGGCATGCTGTCCTTTGACGTCACGTTTTTGGATCGCCTCGGATTGCTTGGAACCCCAGCTGAGCAGGTACTAAAAAAGTACCTGGTAACGGGTACCAGGACCTCATGGAAAAGCCTACAAATCGTGTCCAGTCGAGTCATGCTGAGTAGGTACTAATAATTCAATTCAATTCAATTTTATTTATATAGCGCCAAATCACAACAAACAGTCGCCTCAAGGCGCTTTGTATTGTGAGCAAAGACCCTACAATAACAACATAATACAAACGCAGCTTATAATAATATGATTTGCAAAGAGAAAATAGAAAACTAAACTACTGAAACAGTAAACTTTTGAAGTGTTTATCTGAATTAACATCTGACCAAGAAACAATACCCATCACTGGTGGGGTTATCCTCTCGCCATTTATGAAAATATAAAATACAAGTTTAGAAGTGTGGATAACATTATGAGCTCATTTCATAACAGAAAACCCTTCAGCAGACATCTTACTGTCTTCTGCAAGACTATTTTGCCCGGACAGAAGGACAGACTAATTTTGTGTTGCACATTATTTAAGTATAAAGAAAGTATGAAGAACATGTGTACCAAATTTCATTGCTCAACTCATCTGTTTTGGAGTGTTTAGACCAGAAAGATAAAACCTCACAAACAGACGCCTGGACAGATGGACGGACAGACGGACAGTATGGTGACAATGTCCTCCTGCTTTGTATCGGGCAGAAGGATGAAAATGCAGACATCTCAAGAGAGAAGAAACAAATTCATTCTACATGGACAACAAACTGCAAAATTTTCATTAAGTTAAATGTGACACTGGAAGAGGCCAAGGTACAAATTGCCAAAAGCATTTGCTCATTTGCCCTCACACGCATATGAACTTGAGTGACATCCCATTCTGAACCCATAGGGTTTAATATAATGTCAGCCCAACCTTTGCAACTATAACAACTTCAGCTGTTTTGGGAAGGCTTTCCACAAGGTTTAGGAGTGTGTTTATGGGAACCTTTGACTATTGTGAGGTCAGGTACTGACCTTAGACAAAAGGGCCTGGCTGACAGTCTCCACTGCATCTGACTCTTTGCATTGAGGTTGGTGATGTAAGGCTTGGATGCAGCTGCCATGGAAACCCATCCCGTGAAGCTCTCTACACACTGTTCTTGAGCTGATCTGAAGGCCACATGAAGGTTGGAGGTCTGTAGTGATTGACTCTGCAGAAAGCTAGTGACCTCTGTTCACTATGACCCTCAGCATCCTCTGACCCCACTCTGTGATTTTACGTGGCCTACCACTTCATGGCTGAGTCGCTGTCGTTCCCAATTGCTTCCACTTTGTTATAATCCCACTAACAGCTGACTGTGGAATATTTAGCAGTGAGGAAATTTCAGGACTGGACTTGTTGCACAGGTATCATCCTATGACGGTACCACGCTGGAGTTCACTGAGCTCCTGAGAGCGACCCATTCTTTCACTGGTGTTTGCAGAAGCAGTCTGCATGCTGAGGTGATGGTTTATACACCTGTGGGTGTGGAAGGGACCGGAACACCTGGATTCAATTACTCGGATGGATGAATGAATACTTTTGGCAGTATAGTGTATATGTCATCAGGAACATGGAGGAACTGCAAAAATATTGCTAAGATAACCACAAAGAGGTTATCTTAGCAAAAGTCTCACATCCCAAGAATACACATCCCAACCATGATATTTGCTGATAGTATGCATACACTAAACTGGAAACTTTGTATATAACGTATATATTTGTCTATATCTTTGTGTCATTGCTTTGTGTCTCTCTGTGGTCAATTTGGTTGCTCTAGTTGGTTGGTTTGTATTTCTGTTCAGTTTGTTTTTCCTTTTGTCTGTTTGTGTCTCATTGATATCTCTGGAGTTACTTTATCTTTTTGTAGGTTTCTGGAGTCCATTTTCAGTTAATTTGTCTGAATTTTTTGTGTCTTATTTCCAGTTTGCTTTCATTCGTGATCCTGGGGTTTGACCCAGCATTTTGTGTTTTGGATTTTCGGGTTTTTCTTCAGTTTGTTTTGTAGGTTGTTTATGGGGTTTGTTTCTCACCTTTGGATTTTATATTTCTGTGTTCTTTTTATTTGGAGTTTAGTTTTCCGTTTAGTTTAGTGTACCGGCCTCATGTCCCCTCATGTCTTGACTGAGTGTCTGTGTGTTTTCCTTCAGTGTACGTCCTTCCCCATGTTGTGTTAAGTTCATGTTCGTGTCATGTTTGGTCACTTCCTGTTTTATTTTGACAGTCCCTTGTCCCGTGTGCTTTGTGTTCACTTTTGCTTGCCTTGTGTCATTAATCTCATTTGGTTCAGCTGCTCTTCCTGCTGTCTCCATTCTCCCTAAGTAGTTTGTGTATATTTAAACCCTCATTTTTTTCTTGGTTTCCTGTCATGTTGTCTGTGTTTGCTTTTGTTTTTTCTCTGTCTTGTGATTTCTTCTTTTTTCCAAGGTTCAGTACACTGGGCTCCAGTCCTGCCTTGGTCGAGGTTTTTGTACTTTAAGAGCCTCCAGCGTTAAAGCTGCATGTGGGTCCAATCCTGCCTGCCACACAGCCGCACCCTGACAGCTTCATCTGTCTTTATTTTTGTGTCTCTCTTTATTAACTTTGCATGTCTTTACACCAATTTTTTAAAAATATTTTTATATTCATCTTTCTTTTTTGTGACAAAGTAAAGCAGAAGTTTTTCGTTTTATTTCAGCCGCCTTTGAATTTGCTTTGTGTCTCATTGCGTTCTTTTTCTCTTTACTAAGGTCTATTGGTCTATTTCTAGTTGTTTCTCTTGTATCTGTTTGTGTTAGCTGTACATCGATCTCCAGCTCAAGAACAATTTGAACTCTTGGATCCCCAACAAGAAGCATTCAATTCCTTCAGAGGTTGAAAAAATGTAAGATTATGTTTGGTTTTTTTAATAAGACTGTAGTAATATATCACATGTACCCCAAAGGTATTGATTTTAACTGTCTGCTCACTCACTGTGTCACTGTGACTTTACACTGAACAGCTTGAATAATGCATGATTCCTGGTGCTCCTTACCGTTGACGGTTAGATGCACCCAGCTGCCGTTGTGGAAGGTGTCATACTGCTGCTCCAGCATCAGCACCTTACACTCATACCAGCCCTGGTCGTCTGAACGCACATCCTCTATCCGCAGGGAGGACTTGCCGTGCAGACTGGCCCGGCCTGGCCAAGAGAGGACATCGGGAAGGAACATGGAGGTGAGAAGGATGGGTGGATTGAATTCAATGAAGAAAATGAGGGGAAGGAAAGAACAGGTGAGAAGTGAATGAAGAGAGAGAGAGAGAAGAGGAACACCAAATGAATGTTAAAGCAAAATCACCCTTTGAATGACTCAGATATATGGTGGGGAAAATAATTTGATCCCTGCTAAATTAGCAAATTTGCTTACGAAGAATTTTTGTCTAATTTTTATGGTAGCTTTATTTTAAAGGTGAGGCAGAATATCAACCCAAAAACACATTACATAAGTTCTAAATTCATTTGCATGTCATCGAGTGAAATGTGTATTTGATCCCAAAGCAAAACATGATTTTAGTACTTGGTGGAGGAACCGTTGTTGGCAAAAAACAGCAGTGAGATATTTCTTGCAGTTGGTCACCAGGTTTAAACACGTCTCAGGTGGGATTTTGACCCTGTCTTTACAGAAACACTCTAAACCCTTTAGGTTACTCGGCTGCAGCTTGGCAACTCGAAGCCATAGACTTTCTGTAGGACTGAGGTCTGGAGACTGGTTAGGGCACTCCACGACCTTAATGTGCCTCTTTAAACACGCCTCTGTTGCCTTTGGCAGTGTGTTTTGGGTCACTGTCATGCTGGAAGATCCATCCATGGCCCATTTTCCGTGTTCTGGCTGAAGGAAGAAGGTTCTCATCCAGGATTTTAGAGTACATGGTCCCGTCCATTGGACCCTTAAAGTGGTGAAGTTGTTCTGTACCCTTGGCAGAAAAGCAGCCCCAAAGCATAATGTTCCCACCTCTGTGCCTGGAAATGACAGGGACACACAGCCACTCTGTGGCGCTGTGGAGGATAAATAAATACTTATTTCATTGAATGACATGTAAATCATTTTATGTAATGTGGGGTTTTTTTCCTGGATATTTGGTCTCACTACTTTAAAATGAAACTACCACAAAAATTAGACTCCTCCGTAAATATGTAAAGATCAGAGTGCACTGTGTGGTTGGTCTAGAGCCCTTTCTAAACGAAGACACTGCAGCACTGTTAACATCAAAGCAGAGCAACAGCTGGATATGATCTGTGAGATCTGTCACTTACAGATACAGCCACTTACTGCCTCCAGCCAAGTGCCGGTTTCCAGCTGCTGGAAGTGCCCCGCCCCGCATGGAGCTGAACATGCCCCTTTATGCAACTGTAGAGTGTCACCAAGAGGGGGCGCTTTCTTCATAAATTTCTTCAGCTTCCAAATGTTTTGACAGCATTTCATGCTGCAATGTTTTCACTTGTTCACAAACTGTTGAGCAAGTTTTGAAAATGTAAAATAGATCAAATGTTAGTCAGTCTGACCTCTCACGCATTCTCCACTGCAAATCACCAAAACTATTCCAAGCAAGCATTCCCTCATTCATTTCCATCTGTCCTCTTCTTCTTTCGGCTGCTCCCATTAGGGGTCAGTCACAGTGGATCATCTCAGCCAGTCCCTAAACACACCATGCGTCATAGCAGGTCTCACTACCATCTTGCAACTCCTTTCACTTTTGCTGATATTCTTCTATCACAAACACCCACTCCACCCTGCCTGCACGCTCGCCTTCACCTCTACTATACTCTAGAATCAGTCATTTTCAGTGATCTCAGAATGATGATGAATGCTGGGAATTATATATAACCTGTGTATATGATCTGCTGTTAGGGGCCCCTGTTTAGAAGTTTTTAGATTAGCTTTAGGGCTGTCCCATTTCATAAATGAGTATTTCATATGTAATGTCTTTAATTCATTTGTGAATAAACTGTTGTATACAGCGTCTGTTGCTTTGGATGGCTGACGGCAGGCATTTGAACTCCTCTACCTTCACCACCTCTGGTTGCATCTTGTTACGCCCCGTGCCTGTTGCACCTGTCTCCCTGTCATGTCTCGTTCACGCTTTTGAAATGATTTAAAATGCCCCATTCTTTGACCCGGTAATAATTAATCCCCCATTTACAGCTAGCATGGTGGGGTGGTGGTTAGCACTGTCGTCTCACAGCAAGAAGGGCCTGGGTTCTCTTCGTACTCCGGCTTCGTCCCTCAGTCCAAAGATAACCTAACCCTTCTACCTGCGTTACTGGTGACTGTCAGCTGACCAGAGGTGTGATTGTTTGTCCCTCTGTGTTGGCCCTGCAGCAGACTGACCTGCCTGGGATGTACACTGCCTCTTACCCTATCACAGCTGGGATAGGCTCCAGCCTCCCATGATCATGAATTAGACAGTGGAAGAAGATGGACACTTGAGTTTTTATATAAAAACATTTGCAGTTCTATTATCTTTCCAAGCTTTTGTTCAGAAACAATAACTTTCTGCCTTGTGGCTCAGTCTGAACAAACTAGTTCACATTTGCTGCATATGTATATATGTGATATATACAGTACCAGTCAAAAGTTTGGACGCACTATGTCCACTGTTTAACTGAATGGTTCAGCATTATGATTCTATGATAATTATAGAAGCAATGAGCAAATATATCCTCGCTATGATTCTCAGGTCAGCATGGACGCTGCTTTCTGCTGCCCAGTGTCAACCATGACAGCTCTGCCCCACCTGTCCTTCCACCTGCAGACACGTGACCTCTCATCACGAAGCAGACGTGCACTGCCAGTGAAGACGAACTGATCAGCAGCATCATGCAGTACAAACTTCAGAAGGCACAGCACAATCACGCTGTAGCAGCTAGGAATGCCCTGTACTCTGCTTTATCTGGTTTTATTCTACACAGGACCATAATTCACAAAATATGTATTGTTCCATAAGACACGAAGGTAGTGAAGAACACCTTGAACTTGTCTTGTCTTTTACTGATCTCATTGATCAAGTGAACAGGGTTTTTTTTTTTTGGATATGTCTGATATCACACCTTTAATTTTTCATCTATCAGTTT
This sequence comes from Pterophyllum scalare, assembly GCA_024447675.2. Taxonomy (NCBI): domain Eukaryota; kingdom Metazoa; phylum Chordata; class Actinopteri; order Cichliformes; family Cichlidae; genus Pterophyllum; species Pterophyllum scalare. Next base: position 7,651 of record JAMQGT020002350.1, on the reverse strand, counting down.
GCTGGCTCACTATTTGTTCATATGGTGCTTTAATTACGAGTATGACCACCATTTTCCCACCAGGTAACAGTATTTTTATAAATGTGCTGCACCTATTTTTACTCTTATTAAAGATCTTTATTACTTTTGCAAAAATAAGGAATTCAAATACTAAGAGCAAAACATGACAGTTATATTCCTTGATTAAGGAATTGGAATTGAGCTCAGAAAATCCAATGCATTCTGGGTATTCGCTGCCACATAATTGTCTTTTTGTGTAATCTTTGGCACTTTGTCGTGTGTAGAGTTATCATTCACAGGTCATGCTGCTAAACATTTTGGTCTTTTTAGTCACAGATGGGCACAAAACACAGATCTGTCCTGCCAATTAAAGTGAGTTGCAAACTAATTAATAATTTGTCTTAATAATGAATAGATAATTCTGGGATGAATCAGAGACAGTGTGAGCTGTCATTTTCAAAAAGATCTGCACTGAAATATTCATATTTAGATCTTTTTAAACTATCTGCGACCAAACCTTTTAACTTGAAGCTGAACAGAAATGAGGTTAATTAAGCAAGATTAATGCAATTAAAATTCTGTCTACTCTATACTGCAGGATGTTAACCAAAGTCCTCTAAGTGAAGTATATGTGTTTACACTTACCAGAAGTGCTCCATTTGGCTGATTGTGTGTATTATTCACAGAGTCCGAGCAATTTTCACCCCTCTGACAAGTTATTCAAACCATTTTGGATGGTGTGATCAACACAACATAAATACAGGTTGTACTCTTGTTTCCACAGCAGGAAACAGGAGAGAAAAGAGACTGGTACCAAAATCAAGTCAAGTGGAGGTGCTTTCTGCACGGGCAGGCTTAAGTGCCTCATGCAGAAAAATCATCTGCTTATTCATGTGTTGAGGACGCCGTTCATGTTGGCACCAGATTAGTTCTACTTCTAGCCTTTGCCAAAAATATTCTCAGTTTTTGTCCCACTTTAAACATTTGACTTTTGTTACGGTCAACAAAAATCATGGAAATCGCTCTGTTACTGTTTGTATTTTAAAATTCTACTTTAATATAGTTTTAGCTTTGTTTTCACAGTGAATAATAGGTCTTCACAAAATATTTGTCATTAAGTCAACACACATTAGGATACATTTCAAAGCCCTACACCCTTTATAAAACTTTGGCTTTAACCTTACAAAGCAATCTGTGTTCAGCAGGTCCAGCATTTGAAAAATATCAAATTGCTCTATATATCATATATTTAAATGCATTAAACCACATTAGTAACCACCTGTATGATTTTTTTTTTTGGGGGGGGTCGTCTGCTAATTATAAACTCCTCAGTGTTCACCGCTGAGAGGATCCGTCTGAAGTGAACATGGTCATTAGTACACTGAAACATGCACAGAAATGTAATTTCAGCCTTTTCCTTTCTTAACACTCCGGCTGACTGCAGTGGAAGAAGTTTACTGGAATTCCCACTGTCAGTGGTAAAAGTCTGGACAATGGACAAAGTAAAACACTCTGTCCATTCAGAGGAGAATAATGCTGTCACACAGATGGCTTTAGTTTGGCTGAACTGAGTCTATTTTCATCAGAGCCATCTTTGTGCCGGGCTTCTACGTTTGATGCATCGATGATGACATCACTATGCAATCCCGCTCTGGCAGGTTGCCTTTTGAAATGGCAGCGAGGAACTGGAAGCCTCCACGGGGCCATGGGTTGCTGTAGTAGACCCAGTCCCTTCATATTTAAGCAGAGCTAAACCATGCATAACAATGTCATTGATTAACTTTAGGTAGAATTGTCCGATTAGGCTTTGCTCTCTTATGGGCTGTGGAGCAGTGACGGGCTGAGAGAGGAAGAGGGATTTCCCTGTGAATTCTTGTAATTACAGTTGCCCACTGGCCTGGTTGCCTCTCTGGTGTCAGTGCTCAAAGGGAGAACCCAGGCTGGCAATTCGGTGTAACCCATGAGTGTATATCACATGTCGAAAACACCAAGAGGACCGTGGCCACAGTATTTCAGCAGTGACTGGACTAAGGTGGTTAGCAGGTAAATGCCAGGTTAGTGTACTGGCCACTGCTTTTACTACTCACATATACACACGCATACAACATTTTTAAGTAAAAATACAGGTTATTTCTTTCAAAGTTATGTGGAAAACATACAATAATGGGTACACTGTATTTACGTACAGTGGCATGTCACACCATTTCCGAAATACTAGCAGCTCAAAATTACCACGGCTATCACGCCCATGATAAACGTATATATACTTTTCAAATGTTAGGGCACGACAACTGTTTGTTTGTTGCACACAGTCGGCTGCGTCTTTGCTTGGGCTTTAATAAATAGCTGCAGCCTCACATGACATGCAAAAACAAAACATTAAAAACAGGAGCAGCGTGGACATTTGCCCACATGGTATACAGTAGCCAACACTGGACCAAAGCATAGTATGTTCTGCATTCTTCTACACCTCCTACTGTCAGCTGTTACACGCAGAGTTCTGTGGCGTGATTAGAATAAAGCAGCCCTCCTTTGGATAAATCCTGAGCTACATCTGAGCCACCCAATTTATCCAGACAGCAGCTACCCCAACCTCCAAGAGCCCACAGTCTCCATCAACTTCTCAAGTCCTTACATCAAAACATGCTGGTTCACCATCAGCTGATCTGAATTTCTAGAGAGCAACACATCCACAACCTTCTTCTTGTACGGTTTCATTTCTCTTGCTCGTTAGGTGCTCATCTTTGAGCTGCTCTTGTTATTGAAGTGAATTGTTTGGATCTGTGTTCATTGTTAGCAGAGCACCCACAGAAATGTCCATTCCCACTGGCACATTTTTGCTATTGTGGCCTCATATTAATTTGCCCAGCTCATTAGACCTGGCCTGTAGTCTGTGAGTAGACAGGAGCCCTACATTTTTAACAGAACTTCACTGTAAAATATTTGGAAAAGATTTGGATGGGGACGCATTTCCCTGAGGAGACTTTCAGGACCTCCAACCATTATCAGAGACCCAGGGTTTACTTGAACACCCTTTTTTACCTGAGAAAATACATGTTCTGAGGAATGAACGACAGCTCTGCTGGTAGATTTATTTGCCAGTTAATTTTTTAATCTATGCACCAATAATCTCAACAGGTGACAAGAGGAAGAGTTTAGAGTGAATATGTGCTGAGGCTACAGTGAAGCGCAACAGTCACTTTTATTTATGATTCATTCAGACATTCCTAGAAGCATCACTACTCACTGAAGTGAAAAGTCACTGAAGGGTTTTGGTGGCATTTAAAGAACACTCTGTGCTCTCTCTGGCCATGTTTTCTATCCATACTTCATTAACTGCTTTCAGTAGCAATGATGTCATTATCACACACAAAGCCCACTGTGGGCAAACGAAGCCATCTATTTCATCCATAACTCAAGAAGGCTGCAATTAATCCTTTCAAGCAGCACTCGGTTGTTTCTTAAAGCCAGGAATACACACTGTACCTGTGCAAGCGAACATGGCGACAAATGTGAAACACAGTCAGATAACACAGCTAACAAAATGAAGGAAACCTCTGAACCCTCAACCTTCACAGCGAGGGACTGACATGGATCAGTTATGCTGTGAGGGCATTTTTCTGAATTCTATCTGTTTGTCCCCTTTAGCATGAAGCGTCACTGCCAATCAATACAAAGTTGTTCTATATTCTCGCCACTGCTTTATTTCTCTTTGCACTTGTGCGATAAAGTTACCAAAAACTGCAAAAACTTGAAAAGAGGCAGGATTTAAATGTAAAATTTTCAGCATGCAGTAAAAATGTAATTAATCGACCATGTTGGAATTATATTGACTCATTTAGCATGGTTAACTGGAATATGTGCCACAGAACTATTTTTGATCAATGGCAGAGTACGAGAGGCTTCTCTGACTGCAGGACTGTGCACCACGCAGCTCACATAGAGATGCAGATGACACTTTAACAGAAAAACCTTACTATGGATGCACAGCAAATACAGGAAAACCCGGAGCTGCATCCATAATAATTCAACATTATAAATGAAAAGGCAGAAGGTCTTTTATTCATTGTAATAGTGACAGCGGTCCAGCTGTTCCTCCAGACCTATCTTATTAAGTCAGTCTACTCCTACTTCTTGTCTCTTTTATCAGCTTCCTACAGTCAAAGCATGGCAGTCCATCACAGAGCTCCAGTCATGATGATTGGCATTAACTCTGATATCATAAGAGGACTCGCTGGGTCCACATCTTCAACTTGGCATGAGGTTGTTTATTGTACTACAAGCATTCCCTGTTACAGCTATAAAAAAAAAATCAATACTATGCTCATATCTGTCCATAAATGCACAACTACAGCCTTTAATGTACAACTTTTGGATAAAACAAAACAAACACACAACAAAAACATAGTGCGCTTTTCTCTACTGTTGTTTCTGTCAGATCCTCTGGACCATTTGAGGTTTTTAGCCCAACTTTCTGTCATTTCTAAGGCACATGGACATCAGAGCAATCTGTGTTTCTGTCTGCTATCACCAGACAGACACTGCTGCCATATCATCCTGTGCCAACCTGCCTGATCTGCTGGAGGCCAGGACAACCAGTTCTTCAGTTCTCTGCGTTACCTGAATTAAAGTATATAAAATGTCATGTAAAAAATACCTACTAACTACCTTATCTAACTTAACTTGGTGTAGTTTTTTTTAGCTATGACATTATCCTGTAACACCTACATTTGTGGTTTTCTCTGATCCACACAGGGTCAGAAGTATACATACAGGCTCAAATATATACAGACAGTACCAGTCAAAGGTTTGGGCACAAACTTTTGACTGGTACTTCTGCTAGTAAGAGAGGAAAGCAGCCAGGTACGGCTCCACCAGGTGTATCTTCACTAATTTGTCTGCATAAAAGGTGAAAACAGATTTGCAGAAGTGTTTGTGTTGGACTTTTTCTGGCTCGGCGTAGTAACTTTGCGGAATGAACCCTGGAGGTATGATAATGTCTCCCAGACAAAAAAAGAGACCTGCTCACGATCCCCACACAATCAATCTTTTTTTTTCATAACACATGAAGGAGATGCTACATGTTTAGTGACATTTGGAGTTGCTGTCGAGTGGATTCTGCTACCTTCGTTCATTTTTTTTTTTCTCTGAAGAACATGCAAATCAGGCTTATTAAGTTTTGGAGGTTAGCACATTAACCTCACAACAAGAAGGTCATTGGTTCAAGTCCACCAGCTCACTGAGCCCTTATTGTATGGAGTTTGCATGTTCTCCCTGTCCCTGCATGGGATTCTCTGGGTACTCTGGCTTCCTCCCACAGTTCCAAAGACATACTTAAGCAGTGATTCAAAATTGGCTCTAAGAATGAATGGTTGTCTGTCTCTGTGTGTTAGCCCTGTAACAGACTGGGGACATGTTCAGGGTGAACCTTGCCTCTTGCCCTGTGACCGCTGGGATAGGCTCCAGCCCCACCGTGACCCTGAGTTTGATAAGTAGAAGAAAATGGAAAGATTTTCATGGGAAAGTCATTTTAAAATGACACCATCCTTCTAGACCGGCTTGGAGATCCTTCAGTGATAACATAGGGTATTTAATGATGTAATCTGTCACCATTCTTTATTGTTTCCCCTTCACTCCAGTTTAATCTGCAGTTTCTATTGCCTGGTTGTCAGGATATGCCCATGTATTCAGCTCTGCAGATCCTCAGGGAACATCGTCTTTCTATCACTCACATTTTTCCCTCCTCTGGTATATAAAAAAAACAAACAAGACAATGGCTTGTTTCAGATGACAGTACAGAGGGGCATGCACAAGAGAGCGCCCCCGGGGTGGCCTCAATTCATTAACCATTCAGGATATTCCCAACCTAAAAAGGGAATAATGGAAGCCTCTATGTACGTCTGCAGCTCTGGCCATGACCTTTGACTTCACTCCATGATATAATATCACAGTCTGAGTGAAACCCAGTGGGCAGTTAGAGTCAGCCTGCATCCAGTCTAAATTCAGATATCTCAGTGCCAGTCTTCTTCTTTCAAATATCTTTACTAAGAAGCATAAACAATACGAGATATAGAACAACACCAATGCCCCCTCAAAAGCTCAAATCCTCCTGCAGTGTTAAAAGGCAGGGAAGTTTACATTTCTATTTTTCATATAACAGAGTAATGGACGCCAAATCTGTTCAAAGTCCTCCAGTCTGTTGCTGAGGATATACTGAATCCTCTCTAGGTGGAGGGTATCAGTCTCTGCTGATATCCAGGCTTTAAAGGTTGCAACATCCTTTTTTTCTGGAAGACAAGAATAAATTAAAAATACTGCCACCCCAAAGGTCAAGTTTGGGACATGTAATGTGAAGCAGATCTGCCTCTGATTGTTCACATTTACCACATACAGGTGAAACCTCAGGGAAGCCTCTACTCAGCTTACTCCAGACTATTTTAAACGCTTTTCAAATCAAACTGTACCAAAGAAAGTCTAGCATTAACCAAACAAGTGTTAACATGAGTTAACCCCTTTCTCCATTTGTCTTTGTCTGTTTCTATTCCCCTCTCTCTTTCCCAGTCTCTTTGAGACCATCCATGTTTATTTGTCTCATGTGTTATAAATAAATGATACTGCATGGCAATCTGTCAGACGCAGCTCTAACTGACCTCCAGATATCTAAAGAAACCTCCTTAGCAACCTGTTTTTCTCCTGAAGCTACTGAAACAGGGTAACACGCCCTGGATATCCAGGTCCCCGTAAAGGCTTTAAAAAAACCAGGGATTTGCTGGTATTGGTAATGTGAAAGACAGCACCCTGAGCTTGATTTATTTTATCTTGGTGCCTGAATCCAAATTTGAACAGTACTACTGATGGCAGAGTTGTAACTGTAGTATTTTTTTTTTTTTGGAGACAAGCGGGAGACATTGCAATAGAGCCAAGAGAATATGGCAGACAGTCCTCTCTCTCCAAGTCCAACCAGCTTTAGAGCCAACTGTCTTGTCTAGCCAGTATGAGATGCAATGAATGCTCACTGCTAAATAATAACACGTGGAGTCTGATAGAGCCAGCTCTGCACTTGTTTTGCACTTCTACAGGTGAGTCCAACGTTTTAAGAATAATTTTAATAAGGAAAATGAAAGGGTGAGGGAGGGAGACAAATCATTTTAACTGCATTCAGTCTACCAATTAGAATATTGGGGGTGTTTGCCTGAATTCCATGTTGTTAAGTCTTGAACTTATCCAATATAAAGGCAAAGTGCTTCATATGAACACTTGTCAAGAGCCACATTAAATGCCTTCACTAAGAATGTCTGTGTCACTAAACCAAACAGGAATGAGCTGACTTTACTCCAATTACCTTTGTATCCTGAAAAGATCTAAACGATTTGATCATCTCCAGCAGGATGGGAACAGATGTCTGTGGGCTTGTTATAAACATCAAAATATCATCCACATAAAGTGATATTTATATACACTGCTCAAAAAAATAAAGGGAACACTGAAACAACACAATATAACTCCAAGTAAATCAAACTTCTGTGAAATCAAACTGTCCACTTAGGAAGCAACACTGATTGACAATCAGTTTCACATGCTGTTGTGCAAATGGAATAGACAACAGGTGGAAATTATTGGCAATTAGCAAGACACACTCAATAAAGGAGTG